>JXCR01075551.1:0-57545 GCA_002079205.1 Phalaenopsis hybrid cultivar
TGGATGTTTTGATTCTCCATGCATGTAGTAATCACACTATGGCTTAAAATTTTAGCATGTTGGTGCCTCTGTCTTAGGAAACATTCCCTGATTTTTCCAAAGTCAGAGGAGATCCTTAAACAGAGAATCAGATTTTTCAAGTTTATGTGCATTATTTGAGTAAAATAATCATGGAAATTAGCATGTTGCTTAGAAAATCCAAGAAAATTTTGGAAGGTTTATGATGACCAGAGAGCCTTTAGAAAAATTTCTCATGATCCAAGTCATTCAAAATACACAATCTCTACGAACCCTAAATCACTAAAATCATTAATCTTGAAAAATATAAACAACAAAATGACTTGATTTTTTATCTCCACTATTTTTTAGGATCCAAAAAACTCACCATAGAAATTTCAAAGCATTGTGAGTTCATTTGGTAACTTAAGTCAATTTTTAAAGATAAATAACATTTTTGGCACTTAAATGATTTTTAAAAAACAAAATATAACTTAAATATTTATAAAAACTTATTTTTTGAGTTCTCTGTAATCAGGAGTATTTTTTAGAAATAAAAATGGAGTTTAAAATAAAAACTTGATTTTTAACCTATTTTAAATATTTAAATAATTANAAACCATAAATCACTAAAATCATTAATTTTGAAAAATATAAACAACAAAATGACTTGATTTTTTATCTCCACTGTGTTTTAGGATCCAGAAAACTCACCAAAGAAATTTCAAAGCATTGTGAGTTCATTTGGTAACTTAAGTCAATTTTTAAAGATAAATAACATTTTTGGCACTTAAATGATTTTTAAAAAATAAAATATAACTCAAATATTTATAAAAACTTGTTTTTTGAGTTCTCTGTAATCAGGAGTATTTTTTTAGAAATAAAAATGGAGTTTAAAATAAAAACTTGATTTTTAACCTATTTTAAATATTTAAATAATTAAAAATCCATAAAAAAATACAACATAATAAAATTCATGAAAATATTCTAAATTGCTTCCTAAGCACTTAGGAACAATTATAATATTTTTACTGATTTTCTAAATAAAGATACTAAATTTTAAAACTCAAAAATAATTTTTAAAGGCTAAAAATGGGTTTTCACNTCTTCCTAAGCATTTAAGAACAATTATAATATTTTTATTGATTTTCTAAATAAAGATACTAAATTTTAAAACTCAAAAATAATTTTTAAAGGCTAAAAATGGGTTTTCACTAAAAATAATTCCAATAAATCAAATAAAACTCAAAAAATATTAAAATTTACTTCTCTGAGTTCTCTGACCTCGCGAGGGTTTTTTAAAAATATAAAACTTAATTTTCTTGATTTAAAATATTTTATATTTAATAAATACCCCAAAACTTAAAATAATTCTTAAAATTAAAATAAAATTCAAAAAATCATGAAATTTGGTCCAATCTAGGTCTACCTTCAGTACAAGTTTCAAGAGATTAGGATTTACCTTGGTCAAGTTAGGAATTTTCCTTGAAAAATTCTTTTTTTGCATGAAAATAATTATATAAATTAAATTAAATTTTTAAAAATCACATTTTCTCCTATAATGTCTTAATTGACTCATAAATGAGGTAGGATAAAAATTTCAAAGTCATTTGAATTGAATTTAATAAATTATGAAGTGTTAGAACCTTAAGGACAAATGTGTAATTTTGGAAATTTAGCCTTAATTAACATTTTGGCTTAATTCAAGGAGGGAAATAGGTAACCTCTGATCGTAATTTGGATGTTTGAAACACAAGGGGTTAATTTGTAGAAACCAACCTCACTTTCTTAATTGGAAAGATAAGTTAATAAATTTCTAAAAATTATTAGAATTTGGAAGTTTATTAAAATAAAATGAACCCAGGACTTAGGGTTATGAATTTTGAAGTCAATAATTAATGAATTTAATACCCCTATTTTGATTTTTAAATAAAATTCAAATCATGATTTATGACCACCTAAAGCTTAATCTTNTTGTTTATAATCGATCTGAGACGTTGTTCATAACCAGTCTCGAACAATAACTAAATCCCAATTTATTTATAACCGACCTGTTTAAATTAAATTCAAGTTTTATTCAATTTTATCAAAATTTGATTGGTTCGATTTTTTTTAATTTTGAATTCAATTTCAATCAATTAAGGGATTGTTTGGTTTGCTTAAAATAAAATGTAATGTAAAAGATTTATAGATTACAATGATTTTGAAATATTTTCTAGATGTTTGGTTCACTGTAAAATAAAATTAGGACATTGTTATTATTATTTTTTTTTATTTGAAGTAGATTGAAGTTAACGATTTACATGAGCAAAGCGTCTCAGTGGCCAGCGACGGAGGATGACAGTAAAAGGCAGCGTGGCGATGGCCGGTGTTGTCTGGCAGCAACGGCTGGCGGCAGCCGGCAGTGGTTGACAGACAACGGCAGCGGCTTCGATGATCAGCAGCAAAGGCGGCCGGCCGACGACGTAGCGCCGATGGTGTAGTGGCAGCAGGGTGGCGACAGTTGGACGACGGCTGGCAGAGGAGGGGAGGTGGGCGCCGGTCGACTGGCAGGCAACTGGGGGTGTGCGTCGGCAAGCTGGTGGCTCCTAAAACAATTTAAAGCCAAATCCAAATCCACTGAATGTTCACCCCCTACCTATTTCTACTTTTGCTCAACAGGAAAAGGCACAATTGGCTATTTGAAATACATTTCATATAAATAATCTCTTTAATTTCTTTCTTTATCGTTATAGGCTCTGCTTCTCCATCGAGAACCATTTTAGCAAAAGCTCTACCTGCAAACTCATATCCGGATGAAGCATACAAGTGCTAACTTTATGCATCTCTTATTGCCAAAATCATTCCGGTAAAGCAACATACAATAACTATATCTGTGTGTGTGTGTGTGTGTATGTGTGTGTGTGTGTTCGAATCTCGTGGCATAGGATCTTCGAACAGAAGCAAGCACAGCAGGATTTTCAACCCTTTGGGGGACTCGATATTTGGAGTCGACTAGACCAAAATATCGATTTCACCTTTATGTAAATAAATATATATTTGTGTGTGTGCGCGCGTGCGTTAGGAAAAAGTGGGTTTCTGTAATCACCTTTTCATACACAAGTAGAGATGCTTAGGCAGTAAAAATTAGAATTCGGGTGTGCGACATGTAAATGCATAAGAATTGGGTGCTATGTTTGTAAATTTCAGTAGATTAAAAGAGTAAACACCATCCTCAGCACCCCCTCATAAATTCCTCATAAAAAACACAACAAAAGAATAATAAGAATAAATAAAGCCCCACCATATTAAAAGATTATTTGAAACCAAATTCAATTTTTCAGACAATCAAAGTCCTTTAGATCAGCAGTCGTTTTCAGCACTACCTGCAGCATACCATAAAAAATATCAACATTCTGTGACATTTGGTTCCAGCGGCTTCAAAGCAGGCAGTTTCCAAAAGGTTATATAATTAAAAAACAAGACTGAATTTATGATGAATACAATACACAAGTAATTAATTTGAATTTATACTAAGGGCATTTACGTAAATACCACACAACTCTTATGTATTTATATATCTAACACCTAAACTTTCAAATTTACAAGTCACTCTAATCTTTAAATCACATCAAAAACATCACTTCTGCTAACTTTTTGAAAGTGAAGTAGACCATTCATGAACAGGTTGAAGACACCAAACTGTTACAAATGTAAATACAAAGAAATTGAGTGGTATGAATGCAAATTTTCCTTTATAATCCAACACTTTAGACAAGAATCTTGAACCTTTTTTTCCCCGTTATATTAATCTGATCAACAAATTAACTATCCTTCGCTGTGGAGACAGAGCTTCCTCAATGTCACAGACGTTCTCTTCTTCTGGACAATCTCTCTTCCCTTCCAGGTCTGAAATCCCGCTTTTCGATTGATCTCATGCTTCCACGAATAACGCGCTTCCCCATGCATCAATACAAGAGAGCCTGGATTCAGTAGAACAGGAATCCTAACTAGAGAACCTTCTTCACCAGCTTCAGCCTCATGTAAATGAGTTTCTTGATCAGCTCTGGAGAAATGCATAACACACTCTGATTCCATCGAAACGATAGCAATTCCGTCCTCAAATCGCATTAGATCGACATGAGCGCATATTCCCTGCAAGAAAAATGAGATCTGTAATGTTTTTTTGGAATGTTTTATAGAAGCTTGTCTGGGTCGACCTCAAGTTATGAAAATAGGAACAAAGAGCTAAATTCAAAGAGAAAAGTGTCAAAAAGATCATCATATTCTTTTCATATGAGTTGGAATAATTCTTAGTTAGCCCCATTACAAAATAAATGACGAGGAATAATTTAGCATTTTTATAAACACTGAGTAAAAAGGCCTCATGTCAATAGTCAGGGGACTATTTTGGCAGCAACAACAAAAACAAGCATTTATTCCACTATGGGGACAATTTTGGCACTTTGCACAAAATTTAAATAAAAGATGGGAGAGAAAAGAAAGCTGTCCCATTATTTCTTAATAGAATTCGTTGAAGGGAACTGAGATTGTAGGTTCAACCAATGTGTTGCCATTAACATTTCTTTTAAGCAAAACTATTTAAAAAAAAAAACTTAGTAAGCTATGGCATAGTATGGGTCTTTGCACGCATGCAGCCCCCAAGCTGTCTGCATGTACACAAAGGATCTTCTACTCTTAGTAAGGTAGGGATGTGCACTAAATTGGACAATACCAAAAACCGAACCGAATCGGACAAACAGATTGATTTTAAAGAAGGTGACTGCTGAAGCACAAAATTTCATTCCCTTACTAAATTGGACAATACCAAAAACCGTAAGGGAATGGTGCACATAGAATAGGGAAGCGAAATCTTGTAGAGTCCCATTCCCTTACCTTATTTTATTTTTTTTAAAGAAGAAGGTGACTGCTGAAGCACAAATTTCACGATGTGGAACTCGATTTTATAACCTTAATAATAACTTCCAAATCTTAACTAACTGAACCAGCTAACACCTGCAAATTATGTAAAGTAGATTTTTAACTTGAACTTTCATTGTTTGATGTGACAAATAGAAAGAAAAATAAACCATCAGGCAGAAACAGAAAATAACACTGCAAGCACCTCCACAATAAAACCTATTCAAGGAAGTAACACCATTAGATGATCTTAATCTATGAGAATTAAATGAAAATGTGACACTCAATAGGATGCAATGGAGAAAAAATAGGCTTGTTATTGTTCTTGTTGTTGTAGAAGGAAGTCACAATTCCAAAGAAACCTTGTCTGTAACAAAATATGATGCATTTACTGGCATAACCTTTACTGTAACACCTTCACAAAACAACATCATTCGTAACAAAATATAATGTTTTTTAAGGAGCAATTACATACATATCACTCAAAACATTACTATTTACAAATCTAGCACTATCTTACATCCATTTTTCAAATTCTCGCCCAAATAACAAAATTCACGATAAAAACCCAACCCATATTTTTCAATTTTATCAAATTCTCAATGATTTGATCTTTGACATGCGTAAATGCATAGGTTTGGTAGTTGAAAAAATTTTTGCTGCTAGTTTTGTAAATAACAATTTTCGAGTGGTGTGCATCTAATTATCCCTTTCTTAACATTATTCACGCAGCAAAAGTCTCGTCATAAAAGATGGTAAAAACCAGCTTTTAAGAAATAGCCTCACAACTATAATTGTACGCACTGCCTTCTAAATGACAATAAAAAAACTTAAGAGTATCCATTGCTGTGAACAGCTTAATGTCATATATGCGACACTCCGACTCATTAACTTGTCTGCACATTAGCTGCCAATGAACATGATTTATTTTTTTGAAATATTAATAAGAGCTGTAAAGAAAATTAGTATACTCGACAAAACACTGAACACTTATTCATATGCCTTGCTTATGTTTATTTATTTGGATAATTTAAGAAGATATCAAATTTTTTAAAGCTTTGCATATAAATAAACAAGTTCAAAAATTGATTTATTCATTTATGTTTAAGAATATGTTCATCTTTTGTTTAATCAGTGACTTGTTGAGCTCAAAAGGTGCTCATTTCATGATAAATTTGTTTCTTATTTGACGACTTATTGTTGGTTATTATGTATTTTTTTTCATATGCAATGTACTCTGAAAAAACATTTATATTACTGTGTATTTATGTTGAAAAGTTTGAGTGAATAGCTAAATGAAAGGATTAAAATCTAATTTTATTATTTATTAACATTTTAATCCTATAGAAATAATAGAAATAGGAAATAAATTATACTAATTTAAATGAAAAATTATGAACACATTTATGTTTAATATTAAGGCTATATATATAAATCTTTCGCATCCTAAATAGAGTAATACCAGTTCAAACTTGATAGGCTCAAAATCGATGATGGAATTCAAAAAAAAAAAGTTTCAACAAACTTTTAAAACTGCTCAAGCTTAAATAAATAACAATCACACCTCATAATCTTCACTTAACATTAGATCAGTAAAACAAAATCTTATTTTAATATATTTTTTATACTATTTGGAGGTGAACACTGTCATTGTCGGTCTCAAGCCCATATGTGAAAAGTTGAGGGTTGCGTTATTAGGTAGTCGACAACCAGCGTAAAACTTGTCAAAAAAATCATGACACGAATCCCTTTGATCATTGTGTAAGTGCTAGAGCGTTCCCCGGGAGCAACGCATTGTAAGGCCTGAATACAGTGAAAAGTGTGCAAGAGCCGCTACACCGACGCCCTGGTGCAGTGTCAAATAAGTAAGGGTTCTCATATTACAGACGGATGTGGGTAAATAAGTTAGTCAATGAAACTAATATTATGATAGAATCTTGGAATATATGTACTCTAAATGGTAAATTAATGCAATTTGTTGATATTATGATTCATAGAAAGATTAATATCTTATGTATTCAAAAAACTAAATGGGTGGGAGAAAGGGCTAAGAAGATTGATAACTAAGGTTTTAAACTTTGGTATTCTGGTAAGAGTCACACTAGAAATGGTGTATGTGTAATTATAGATAAGAGCTTGAAAGATAATGTTGTAAAAATAAATAGAGTTGCAGATAGAATTATAGCCCTTAAAATTATTATTCATACTAAAATTTTTAATATTATAAGTTATTATGCTCCTAAAGTAGGTTTAGATATAAAGTCTAAAGATAAATTCTGGAATTACTTAAATAACTTAAAGCAAATGAAAACTTTTGAAGAAATAATTTTTACTAGAGGAGATTTAAATGAACATGTCGGCAGCGTGGTAGAAGATTTCAAAAATATTCATGGTGACTACGGTTTTTGAGTGTCTAATGAAGAATGTAGAGTCATTTTAGATTTTGCTTTAACGTATGATTTTGTTATTACTAATATTTTATTTAAAAAAAGAGATGAGCATCTTATTACTTATAAGAATGACTCTAATAAAACCTAAATTGGTTATTTTCTTATGAAAAGAACAGATCGACGAGATTGCAAAGATTGTAAGGTCATTCCGAATGAGAATTTAAGTATCCAACATCGATTATTAGTTCTAGATTTTAAAATGAAGAGTTGTAAAATAAAGAATATTAGGACTTATCATTGTAGAATAACCTAAAAGACAAATAAAACTATTTTTATGAGTAAAATTCAAATTTTCAAAATTTGGGATGTTCATGAAGAAGCAAATGTTATGTGGGTTAAAGTAATAAACACTATTAAACAAGTAGCAAAATATGTACATGAAAAATCAAAGAAAAAAGTTTCTATAAGTAAAAATAGTTGGTGATGAAATAATAATGTACAAGAAAAGATAAAATATAAGAAGATATGTTATTAAGATATGTTATTAAAATTGGTTTAAATGTAAAAACTTAGGAAAAATATCAAACTGCCCGCAAGGAGTCTAAAAAAATAATTTGTGACGCTAAAAATTATGATTTTAGTGATCTTTATAATAGATTAGATACTAAAGAGGGTGAAAAAATATATGTATAAACTAGTTAAACAAAGAGAAAAGAAAAGATTTAACTCAAGTAAAGTGTATTAAATTTGAAAATAAAAAAGTGTTTTTTTAGAAAAAGATATTCAACATGGGTGAGTAAATTATTTTGATAAACTATTTAAAGAAGTTTTCGAAAACAAGATAGATCTTAGTGATCTTAATATCGTTAATAATAATAAAACGTTTCATATTTACCTTCGCAATAGTAAAAAAGAAGTTGAGCATGCTTTAAAGAAAACCAAAGGTGGAAAGTCTGTAGGACCTGATGATATCCAAATTAAAGTGTGGAAATATTTAGTAGATTTGGGAGTTTCTTGGCTTACTAAACTCTTTAATATTATTTTAAAAACTAAAAAGATGTTTGAGGAATGGAGGAAGAGTATTTTCATCCCGATTTTTAAGAATAAATGAGATGACAAGAGTGTGCAAATTATAGAGGAATTAAGCTGATGTGCCATACTTTAAAATTATGGGAGAGGGTAATTGAACATAGGTTAAGACGTATTACGAAGATTTCTCATAATCAATTTAGATGTATGTCGGGTAGGTCTGCTGTGGAAGTTATACATTATTGATAGGTTTAATAGAGAAGTTCAAAGATAAAAAGAAGGATCTACATTTAATTTTTATTGATTCAGAAAAAGATTACGATAAGATTCCAAGATATATCCTTGAGAAGAAAGGTGTTGATATGACTTGTATTCAAATCATTAAAGATATGTATACTAGAGTTGTTACTTGAGTTTGAAATGAAGGAGGATTGACCAAATATTTTCCTATTTTTGTTGGATTACATCAAGGATGGGCTTTAAGCCCGCATCTTTTTGCTTTAGTTATGGATGGTCTTACTGAACATTTACAGAAAGATGTACCTTGGTGTATGTTTTTTGTCGATGATATACTTCTCGTGGATAAAACAAGAGAAAAAGCCTAGGAAAAACTTGAATTATGGAGGTCTACATTGGAGTCTAAAGGCCTTCATTTGAGTAGAACACAAATTGAATACATGGAATATAATTTTAGTATTAGTAATTCTAGTAGCAGAAGTGTAACTTTGGGTGACCAAATTATTAAAAGGTGTAAATGATTTAGATATCTTGGTTATGTTGTTCAAAGCGATGGTGATATGGAGGGGAAGTTAATAGTAGAACTCAAGTTGGTTGGTTTAAGTGAAGTAATGCTTCCGGCCTTTTGTGTGATAGAAAAGTACTTCTTAGACTGAAAGGAAAATTTTATAAGATGGTGGTGAGACTTGCAATGCTTTATGGCACTGAATGTTGGCCTTTAAAAGAAAAGAAAAATACTAGGTTAAGTGTTGTCGAGATAAGAATGATTAGGTGGATGAGTGGCTTTACCCTTAGAGACAACGTGAAATGAATATATCCGCGATAGGGTTGGTGTAGCTCCAGTGACGGACAAAATTAGAGAGAGTCATCTTAGATGGTTATGTCACATTAAACATCGACCATCTGACGATTCGATTAGGAGAGTAGATATTTTAGATTTCAATTATGTTAAGAAAGGTTGAGGTAGACCTAGGAAGAATTGGGCTTATTGTATAAAAAATGATCTTAAATTATTAGAACTAGATGAAAATATGACACTAAATAGGACGCAATGGAGAAAAAGGATTCATGTAGTTGTTTGGCAGAAGATTAGGAACATCCTGGCCCGTAAATACTATAAATGACAATTACTTTCTTTGTAAAGTTTACTCACAGATAGAGTTAATTCGCAAACATAAGCATCACTAAGGCTGACAATTACAGACTATTGTTCAGAGCAAAAACATAACAAGCTACTTCGCTATAATATGAATTATTACTTTCTTTGTAAAGTTTACACACATATATAGTTGGCATCTAACAAGAAATGTTCGCACCTCACCTGGTTGGTACACATTTGTAATTAGCTGATCAAAAAGTGGTTCTCTCCACAGTAAATTGAATGGTAATGGTCCGGATTCATCTATTTGTTGTTCTTCACAATCCAATTCCAGGTCATTATCAGGACCATTTTCACTGAAGCATACAGCTTTCCGAATCAATCTAGAAAGATCAGTAGCCCAACTAGGAAGATCTCCAAACCTCATGGCCTGCAGATATGCATACCACATATTACAAAATTATGGGATTTGAGTATACGAAATAGATGTTATATTTTAATTTTTCTTAAATATATACACTTTCTTTCATTTGAACGAAGAAAAAAATAATGCTGGTATTCTAACACATAATCCATGCAAGATGATTTAAAAAAGATAAATAAGTCGATGATATGACAGATTAAGTTTAGAAAAGTAAAAAACGGGACCTAAACCCTAAAAGGAAGACTCGGTACAAAATAAGAAAGAGAGTAACAAGAACAGAAGGGAACTTGGTTTTATAAGGCAGTCGTATCTGGCAGATTAGAAAATAAGGACAGAAGGTTATGCTAATTCAAAATAGTTGAATTTGCTTCCCCGTTTCCATGCATTCGATACATTTGTATAGACGTTAACGTTAAAACTCCAATCAAGAAAATCCTTCTATTGATCTCTATACTTTAAAATTCTGAAAGTAGACAAAAAACTAGAAAGACAGAACAAAAGTTTATGAAGGTTCACAAAGTATTTTGATGGACAAGGAAAAGAACATCATACAAATGAGAGATTATTATTTCATTTCTAAAAAGTTATAGAAAAAAATGGAGAAAATAAAACACCTGATTATGAGAACTCTCAGTGAACCATCCTTCTGCAAATAAAAAACATAAGTCAGAGCGGAAAATAACAATTTGATAAGGAAATGTAGACATATTAACCAAGTTTGCTATTCTCATATTTTCTATTTTTAACCCTTTGCACTAACTAGAGCCAAAGCATCAAACAATTTCTACAGAAATAATTCATTTTACAGGCACACAGCTTAGATGAACTTTTATCTTCCACCAATATTAAGGAAAATTTTAAGAGCAGTCTTCTAAAGTTTTAATCATAACTTCATAATGTAGCGTCTACATGAAAATAAAAAGGTTCAATTAAAAATAAAAAAAAAATAAAAAAAATAATAAAATAATAATAATAATAATAATAATAGCAATAAAATTGCAAAAACGTTGTTGAACCCAGATATGTTCGTGCTCAAATCTTACTAGCACTGAGGAGAAGAGGGAGATGAGGAGCCTATAGGAAGAGAGAGTCCTCCTTTTCCATCCTCCTTTTTATAGATCTCAAGATGTCGTTTTGAATTATTACAAAATTTGACAAATAAATAAATAAAAATTACATAGAGGTGTGTAAAGATCCATAATATCATGTCACATCTCGCAGTTTTATCTCATGTCATCTCGTATAGCAATATTCAGTATGTGTTATGAGAGTAAGAGCTTGGCAGGTCAACTCATCAAGTTAACTCGCCTGATCAACTGGACAGATCAATTCATTGGTTCAACTTTGTCTATCAACTCGGCAAATCAACTTGTCAAGTCAACTCGGCATTTGACAGTTTGACAAGTCTTTTTAGGTTTATAAATTTAATTCTTAGATTTTCTTATATCTTTGACGGACTGCAAAAAGAATAAGAGAATAAGAAATATTAAGTTATGTATAGTTCGTCTCTATTAGACAAGTGTATATTTCTCTTGTCAAAAGAATGAATCTTTGGATGTGTTATTTTTTATGAATATGAACTAAGACTAATTAGATAAAGATGGGTGGTGTATTTCACTATGTAAATGACTATTCGTCTGCTAGAAGGCGCTTAGCTCTCCTATAGAGAATCATCCTAGAAGCAGTTTGGCTCACCTACAGAATTTCGTCCTTAGATCATTTTGGCTCATCTTCAGGGAGTGCTCTTATAGATTGTCAGCTCATCTTTTTTATCATTTTTTCTATTCAGTTATTTGTTTGATTGACTTGATGATATTAAAATGCGAGTTCCCCAAGTGTTATAAATGAACATAATTTTTTTATAAGAAATTTCAACTTTTTTGTGCGACTAGATTGATTATTCTCCTGCAATATAACTCAATTATAAAGGAATTCAAGCAGTTTCATTAAATTTGAACTATCATTTGCCAAGGATCATAGCTCTCCTACAAAGACTAGTCTTAATTTTTCAACTTGATCTAGGGCAAGATCTCATGATATTCAATCCTTAGGTTAACTAACTTCATCCTTTATTTGTCCTAGTTATATTTTGGAAATAATTTCCAAATTCGTCCCAATATTCAATTATTGAGCTAAGTACGATCTAAAAATTCTAGCGATCATTCTTTTTTACTCTTAAAAAACCCATAAGGACAAATTTTTCAGATTTATAAAGAACATGAGTTCTTCGAGATATCAAAACTATTTTTGGATAAAGTCACTAATGAAAAATATCAAAAACATAATGAAAAAAATTTAAAAAAAATTGACGATAATAGTTCAAATGGTAAATGCTTATAGAAAAAAATAAAATTTTAAGGATAGAATATATTATCTCCCCTAATAAGATTTTTGATATATGATCTTTATAGTCCCTCAAGAGATCTCTACGTGTAACTTTGGATTTAAGATATTTTCACGCTCTTGGCACTTTCAGTGTATTGAACCCCAAATATGTCAATGAGTTATGTCCAAATCTTACTAGCATTGAGGACAGAGGGAGATGAAAAGCATGTGGGAAGAGAGTCATCTTTCCCTTCCTACTTTTTATAAATCTCGAGGTGTCCTTTTGAGTTGGTATAAGATTTGACAAGAAAGAAATAAATAAAATATAAAGAGAAATGTAAGAATCTGTGATATCATATCACATCTCACAACTTTATGTCATATCATCCCTTTTAACCATATTAAATGTGTTATGAGAGTCAAAACTAGGCAAGTGAATTTGCATGGTCAACTCATTAGGTCAACTCAACGAGTCAACTCATCAGCTCAATTCGGTAAGTCAACTCGGTAGGTCAACTTGACACCTGATAGCTTGGCAAATCTTTTTAAGTGTATACAAGACATATTTGGGTTCAACATATCTGTGCGTTATGCCCAAATCCTTCTAACATTAAAGAGAAAGGAGAGAAAGAGAAAGAGGAGGGAGATGAAGAGCCTATGGGAAGAGAGAATCCTCATTTTCCTTCCTTCTTTATAAATCTCAGGATATCCTTTTATCCTTTTACATTGGTACAAAATTTGACCAAAAATAAACAAATAATACATAGAGATATAAAAAGATCCATAACATCATATCACATCTCACAGTTTTATATCATGTCATCCCTTAAAGTCATATTAAATGTGTGTTATGAAAGTCAGAACTTGACAGGTCAACTCGGTTGGCCAACTCATTAAGTCAACTCGCCAGGTGAATTCAGCAAGTCAACTTGTCATGGCAACTTGACACCTAACAACTTTACAGGTCTTTTAGGTGTATAAATATATATGCCTATATGATTTAGCCCAAAAAATTAAACAAAAAAAAAACAATGAAGCATAATGGAAACTTAATCCATCAAAATGATGATTACATTCCAAAGGTTGAGATAATTTTACCACAGCATATCAACCAAGAAATCATATATGCAAAGCTATAAAATGAAAAGAAACTCAAGCAAATTGGTCTTTCAGTTGTACAGGCACTTACTGGTCTACAAGTAAAATGGAAATTTAATGTGAATTGTAAAGAAGACCAATTGTACCATATAAGAATCAATGATAAATGCTCATTTAAGTAACAGAAAAAGTCTGAATCAACTACAAAATGTGTCAAATACATTTGCTGCAACAGTATTAAAAGTTCATGTGTGGAGCCTTCTATTCCTCTTTCCCGTGTTCTCTCAATGAGACGTATGGAGCACTAAAATGGAGGTGTAGATCCGCACATTGTTCCGAGCTTACAACACGGAAAAGCAGACTATTCCCACCAGTGTTAAGCAAATAGAAATTGGCGCAAGCTCCACCACACTGAATACCTTCTCTGCATGTTAATTGGTCATTCCAACTACCGTTTTATATGGTTTCGAAGCCGAAGCCAATGGGTTAGACGAAGAAACTGCACTTACTCTATTAGTATTTAGCCACCTATGCCAGAATGGAAACGAATTTGATTGTGGAAGAAGGATGCGTTTTAACAAGCTAATCCCTACCAGAAAGGATATTTCCATAGACAGTAAACAATAATTTTGAAAACAACTGTTGCACAAGCGGAATTTAAAACTTGCAGAGGCATTATCAATTATATAGCATCCAGAAAACCTAAATTTGATTTAAGGACATCAAAACATAGCATCCGTCGATACGTCGATGATTGATTTTCCCCCTTGTACAGCAGTATTGGTATAGAGCGATACCTCGAAGAATGGCTGATAAAAGAAGATTCTGATCCTTGTCAGAAAGGAACTCACGGCAAAGCCATAATCCATCAATCCCTTCCACCGATTCCCAGATGTAAAGCCTGTCTTCTTCAGTCTACAAAGATTTTGAGACGCAAATCGATCAGAACAGGAGAGGGAAGAGAAGTGAAGAGAACCAGATCGAGTGAGGGTGACGAACAGTAGGGTAGAGGACATCGCCGCTGCTATCCGATAAATCGCCGAATGCGCATTCGATGGCTTGCTGCGGAAACTGGGCGTCGTCGTCTTCCATTGCGAGGACAAGGCAAAAATGCAAGATGGTAAGCGGGTGTTTCGTTACATAACACTTATTCCTATGTATTTACATATCTAACATCTAAACTTCATTTTTTACATAAATGACATCTTTTTATTGGAAGGAGTTTCACTTCAAAAAAGTGATATTTTTTGTGTAATGCGTGTGATTTGGATCTTATGGATATAAAAGGTAAAGTTTTGGTGTTAGATATACAAATACATAAGAATTGGAAGGTATTTATGTAAATCTCCTTAATTTTATTGGAAATTCTCCATCACGCGGGCTTGGGCTCGGTCTCATGTAGGGCTGTCAAAACGGCTCATTGTTTGCGAACAACTTGTGTTCGGCTCGTCAAGAAGCTTGTGTTCGGCTCATTCGCTAAGTTAACGAGTCGAACGCGAACAATATTTGTTCGTTCGTGCTCGGCTAGTTTTGACTCGAAATAATATATATATATATATATATAGNAGCTAAGTGTTCAAATAACACTAACCTGCCTCTTTAAGAGGCTTCACCCACATAATCTTCAAAATTAAATTACAAATGATAATTACCTTACTATTGGGGATAATTAAGACATCAATGTTCATTGAGCATTAGGGTGTTTATAGGATGAATTATTAAGCAACATAATAAGTTTTAAAAGAGCTCGGGATTTTCACCAGGCAGCGAGAGAGCAGCATAGGCCTGATTCTTTCTCTAGATCCGTCGGATACCTCAGAGATCTACTAAACTTAATATGTTTTTCTTAGCAACATCATCCTTAATTGAACTCCTAAGGACCCAACAAGATATGACCTAAGGTTAGGTAAGTCATTAAAATTTTACTTCCCGGTTTCATATAAACTGCCTTAACATGCATTTTGAGTTTCAGGTGGTGGAACGAGAAGACTCGTCAGGTACACTTATATAGTTTTTTTTTAGCGTTGTCTTTCTTGTACTTTCATATTGTACTTTTATACCTGCAAATTTGCATGCTAAACAACAATGTCACCCTGCATGAAAACTAAGACTATCAGGATAGCTTTAAAACCAGAACCAAAATCGAAACTAAAATTTAAAATCAACCAAGATAAAATTCACCTCCACAACATTCAAAATATAAAACAACTCAAAATTTTACAAACACTACACAAAACTACAATTGCAACTAAATTAAGATGTCTCTATCGGATGATCGGGATTTCCTTGGTAAACATCATGCAAAACTACAACTTCAACTAAATTAAGACAACTCCATAGGATGATTGGGAATTCCTTGGAAGAGGTAACCTATGGTTGCTAACGAGGCTTCCTACAGTCTAAATGAAATTATGGAACTCATTAAGTTGAGTTTAGTAAGTTCATTTGGACTAAGTGAATAAATAAAAAATAGTGTTGACAGAATGAGGGAATTGTAGGATCCTAACCGATGTCGCTCTAATCAACTTCAACATGCCCCCATAAAAATTTAAAGAACTTCAACCATAGGGCCACCTGGTTTGACACCATAACTTGACATATTAGAAAACTCAAACTCTTTGCGACAAGGAGCTTGGAGCTATTACGGTGGGCAGCACAGCCATCTTCAACAGCAGAACCTGTCTTCCCCAGCTAAACCAATCTTCCTTCCTTAGATATAAACAACAAAGTCATAGGACTTCGAGGTTGCTTTCTTATGCAACGTAAATCCTCACCTTATCTTTAGGCCTTTGTACAGCCCTGCTATATAATATAAGCCCTAACTCGTCTTAGGATTCTGAGGTTGTCATTTGTCACGATCTAAATCCTCATATCCTCCAGACTATTTGTATGATAGTTTAACACAAATGTAAGCCCTAAATAAAAAAATTGGCAGGTTGAAACACTTAAATAGTTCTCCTCAAAATTGAAGCCAAACATTAGAATAGCTTGGGAAGTCACCGAGGTTCTCCTCTGGATCCATGACATCCTCTAGTTCTTCTTCCTAGACTCTACAACAAAATGTTCCAAATTTGAACCAATCCCCTTTCACACCTCTACGTCCGATTTCCTCTAAAACAAAATGGGTTCTCCTCTGGATCCATGACATCCCTTAGTTCTTCCTCCTTTGGATTCTACAATAAAATGTTCCAAATTTGCTAGATCCATGACATCCCCTAGTTCTTCTTTCTTTGGATTCTACAATAAAATGTTCCAAATTTGAGAACCCATGACATCCCCTAGTTCTTCCTCCTTTGGACTCTACAACAAAATGTTCCAAATTTGAACCCGACATCCCCTAGTTCTTCCTCCTTTAGATTCTACAATAAAATGTTCCAAATTTGAACCAATCTCTTTCACACCTCTATGTCTGATTTCGTTGAAGAGTCCCACCCTTTGAAATTCCTTGAAGATAATTCAACCTCTACGTCCAATTTCGTTGAAGAGTCCTACCCTTTGAAATTCCTTGAAGATAATTTTTCCCACACCTCTACGTCCGATTTCGTTGAAGATTCCTACCCTTTGAAATTCCTTGAAGATAATATTTCTTGATTTTCTCTAGTCCTTCTTCCTTTGGATTCTACAATAAAATGTTCCAAATTTGAACCAATCCCCTTTCACCTTAGTTCTTCTTCCTTTGGATTCTACAATAAAATGTTCCAAATTTGAACCAATCCCCTTTCACTCCTCTACGTCTGATCTCATTGAAAATTCCTATCCTTTGAAATGCCTTGAAGATAATATTTCTTGATTTTTATCGATTCTTCTTAGGTGACTTTGGTCATTTAAGATGAAATTAACTATAGGGGCTTGCCCTTATAGGAAGCTTTTCTCGAACCTAGCTTAATATAACCATATATAATTCTTTATATTGAATAGGGGAACTTGTCGGCAAATATAAAGTTTTCATAGACCAAACGGATGTCATAAATTTCTTAGTTTATTTGATCGAGTCTCATCATCAAGTCTTCTGTTTATCCTTCAAGATAGATATAAGATTTGAGGTGCAGTACTCTTTCATTTAAACTATGAAAAATATAGGTTCATTTTGGTTTCATTTTTTTTAAACCAAATATATAAGTAAATTAAAATGTTCTTCTGAAGCGGATGACGGGATTTCGATTCCGGTAACCGACAGCTTCCTACGGCAACTCCAACCAAAAAAATAGCGTCGACATACTACCTAGAATTTAAAACAAAATACTAAAAAAACACAAACATCAAAATAATAATTAAACAAAATAAAATTCTCACACATCACAAAGTCCAAACAAGTACATAAACTCAAATATGCCAAATCCTTACCACGTAGTCCATCACACATTACAAACATAAAAATAACTTAGTCCTCCTCTTCATCATCAGAATCACTGATATTCCAGACATCTGCAAGCTCGTAATTAGGGTATCTATGATATGAAGGAAATTCTACTCCTTGGTTACCCCTAATGAGGATTTCCAAAGATGAGTGAAATTTCTCCTCATAATCAAATTTCCTTTTATTGTACCCATCATTATGATCTACAAAGCTTTCTAAATTTCATACCTTATCTGTGGTATAATTAATATTGTCCATTATTCTCTGTAATAATTGATTTGAGGTTCAGTAGACTCACTTCAAGAAGTAGAAGCCCTCGAGGTAGATGGTTTAGATGTAGAAGCAACAGAGGTGGATGCAGTGGACGTTGACATTCCATAACTCCTTGAAAATTCTCCTCTCTAACCAAAAATAGAATGCTCCAAATAAAACTTCACATTTACACTTGTAATTGGCTTTAGAGGCAACAATACTTCTTCCTAGCTATCATATCTCACTCCAGCCTGCTCACACAAAAAGATCAAGGAAGCAAATTCCAAACCTACAGTAGTAGCAGCAGTGGTAGAACTGATGATAGTTTGACAGATCAAAGCTTCGATATTGATGAGCTTCCCTTCCTGAATACAAAAATTCAATGTTACTCTCTCCCTCGTTACTTCACTGAGATGAATTGTCGGTAACAGACGAGATGAAATAAATTAGTGTCACGTCTTCGATGGTGAACTTAACTTGGAAGTGGAAAAATTAACTCTCCTCTCATTTGTTATTTTCTAGAGTCCACTTCCAACAGTCAAATATGAAATAATCTCATCCATTTTTGTCTCAGTCAGACTATAGTTCGCATAAAAACACAAAGTATCAGCTGGTAAATGGTAGAACATATTGATTATCTCCAGTGAAAAAGGTATCAATTTTCCTCTAACCATGACTCTATCCTCCTCTGCCTCTGGGAGATTTGTATAGAACTCTCCAACTATAGAAATAATAGCCACAACAGAAAAATAGCAGAATCGTTCCCATTGTCGGCGAACAATCAAATCTTCCACAGATCCACTTGGATTTTTGAAACACCTCTCCGGAATTAACTTTCGTGACTGTAGAGCGTCACTATACCTATCCTGAGCTTTCGAACTCACAAAGTTGCTCAAATCAAAGTGGGCCTTTCCTTTACTCCTCTTCATTCTTTGGGCCATTCTACAAATTTCACAAAATTCCACATTAACTTCAAAAAATCAAGTATAATCTACTAAAACTTAACTCTTATAAGCATAAAGTACACTTTCTATGCAATTTTCATAGATTTTTCCTCATTTTTCACCATGAATAGTGATTTTCGAGCTTTTTCAATGTACTTAAAATACATGGTGAAAATCCAAAAGTTTGACATAGAAGTGAAGATCTTACCTTAAAAAATCCAAATCTAGCAAATTTGGCTCAAATCCACCAAGAAATCTTCAAGAACAGGTTTACCCTAGACTTCAAAATTGCAAACTCGAGAGGAAGAAGGTGACGGGGAGAGTAAAAATGGAAATTTTTGGGGTTATTTTTCACTTTTAACCATTCACAAATCGATTTTCATGAACTGTCGCTTAAGCGCGGATAAGTGACGCTTAGGTGTCTACCTCTTAGGTTACATCGAGCTTAAGTGCGAGAATATGACGCTTAGGCGCCAGTGCATGATTTTTGATATTTTTGAACTTAAGTAAAATGCACTATTAGCCTAAGTATACCACCCCTAAATGGTCTTATAACACTTAAATGACTATTTTTCTCTCCCTTAACTCTCCTCTTTCTCAAAATTCTCCAATAGAACTAATTCAATTTTAGGCTAAAATAACACAAAAGTTTTCACAAATAAACACTTAAATTCATTTACAAACTACTACAAGTACATGTAACACTTAATTCTCACTCCAAATAGTCTAAGATGACAAAATTTTCCTAAATACAAACACTTAACAAACTAACACAATTAGACACACAAAAAACATAAAGACTAAAAACAAGATTTAACACTTACACATAAAACAGCGACTCCTAACAAACAAACTCTAACACCAAACTTAATTCCATTCTTCATTTGTTGGGACAAATTATGGTCTTTCATTAGTCTCTCCTCGGGCATTTAGATTATAGAGTTGATAAAATGAACGGTGGTGACGAGCTCTGATATAATCTTCTTCAATCCATTTCTTCTTAAGATGCATCGCCTTATCCACTTCCTCTATATAGCTAGTATGACTAAATTGCATTTTCAATTGCCATCCAATATGCTCTAGATGTGCATAAACTTCATTTACCTTTGTCTCAAGCAAAGTCACGCTAGCCTCAATTTTGTTGATCCTTTTTGTTATTCCTTCAATACTAACGGCTAAGAAACTGTTATACATCTCTTGTGTACTCTGACTAATGAATTTCTTCCTCATGACCTCTTCCTTTTTCTTCAAATCAATCCCTCATGAAGACATCTTCTCTAAATCTCTCTTTTTCTTAGAATTTAAGTTAGAAAATATTTTTAGAGTGAAGTTCTATCACAAAACCCTTATATTTATAGGCCTAAATCCCTCAATTAACTTCTAGGCACGTCCTAAAACTGCTATGACACGTTTTAGTTAACCAATTGGCAGTTTAAGCTTCTAGAAATTGAATTTTTACACATGGTTTTTGATATCCACGCTTAAGCTCCAAATGTTCTTAAGCTCCGAATATTGGCGCTTAAGCGCCAGTACTCAATTTTGTATTAGTGAACTTAACTTCTAAATACTTATTCGAGCATATCTAGATCACTAAATAAAGTCTTAAAATCAATACTAACACATAATAGTTTCAAAAATACTACACCAAATTTTCTTAATCACACACAAACAACATTCAAAGCAAAACTCACTGATAGATATGGGTTGTCTCCCATAAAGCGCTTGGTTTAACATCATCAGCTCGACGTAACCAGTGCTTATTCTGGTTGACCCAACATCATTTGATCATTAAATTTACGTTGTTCCCCAACAAAATAAGGTTTCAATCTATGACTATTCACTTTAAATACTTTCTCAGTTTTAGGATCTTTGATATCCACTGCTCCATAAGGATAAACTTTCATCACAATAAATGGGCTCATACACCTGGACTTAAGTTTGCCTAAAAATGATCTTAACCTTGCATTATATAGCAAAGTTTGTTGCCCTGGCTGAAAATATTTAGTAAGAATCCTTCGATCATGTCACATTTTCATCTTTTCTTTGTAAATCTTAGCACTCTCATAAGATTCATTCCTTATCTCTTCAAGCTCATTTAATTGAAATAATTTTTTCTCACCAGCATCTTTCAAATTATAATTGAACTCTTTAATCTCCCAATATGTTTTATGCTCAAGTTCAACTGGTAAGTGACAAGCTTTCCCAAAAAATAGCCTATATTAGGACATTTCTATACGAGTTATGTATGCAGCCTTATAAGCCCATAAAGCATAGTCAAGTTTGACTGACCAATCTATTTTTGTTGGATTCACAAATTTTTTCATAATTATTTTAACTTCTCGATTGGATAATTTGGCTAAACCACTTATCTGATGATAAGCAGTAGCAATTCTATGGTTTATATGATATTTCTTTAATAATTCCTCCATTATCGCATTTCTAAAATGACTTCACCCGTCATTTATTATCACTCTAGGCATCACAAATCTACAAAATATGTTCATTTTCAAAAATTTTGCAACACTTTGAGCATCACATCAAGGTAAAATAATAACTTTTATCCATTTGACTACATAGTCCACTATATAAATTTTTGAAAGATGGTATAAATGGTCCCATGAAATCTAATCCCCAAATATCAAATATTAACTTCTAGCATATAATTGAGGGGCATCTTATTTCTCCTAGAAATATTGCCTACTCGTTGACTTCTATCACAAGTTTTAATATAAGCATTAAAATCTCTAAAGATGGTAGGCCAATAGAATCCAGATTCTAAAATTTTGTATGTTGTTTTGTCAACACCAAAATGTCCCATAAAATCAGAATTATGACTTTTTTTGATAATTTCATAAGTCTCTTCTAAAGGTACACATCTTCAAATAATCAGATCCTTTCCTTATTTATATAAAAATGGGTCATCCCAAAAATAAGATCTTAGCTTTAGAAATAAATTTCCTTA
Organism: Phalaenopsis hybrid cultivar; assembly: GCA_002079205.1. NCBI lineage: Eukaryota > Viridiplantae > Streptophyta > Magnoliopsida > Asparagales > Orchidaceae > Phalaenopsis > Phalaenopsis hybrid cultivar. The sequence goes on from JXCR01075551.1 coordinate 22,014, forward strand.
TTTGTTGGTATGTTATTCCATATAGTATAATATCACTAACAAGAAAGTTCACAATGTCGGCATAACACGGAACACGCCACTCATTAATAGTGAACAATTTTTCATATGAAAATTGTTCATTAATTTCTTTTTCAAAACAAAGTGGTTTTTCTAACTCAAGTCTAGAAAAATGATCAACAATTTGATTTTCAGTCCCCTTCTGATCTACTATTATAAAATCAAACTCTTGCAAAAAAGGAATCTATCTTATAAGTCTTGGTTTAACATCCTTCTTTTTCATTAAGTACTTAATAGAAGAATGATATGTCTGCACTACGCAATGAGTTCCAATTAAATATGATCTAAATTTGTCAAAGGCTTATACTATTGCTAATAACTAGTTTTTCAGTTGTTGTATAATTAATTTGAGTTTCATTAAGAGTTTTACCAGCATAGTAAATTACTTTGAAAATTCTATCATATATTTATCCTAAAATAGCTCCAATAACATAATCACTAGCAACACACATCAGTTCAAAAGATTTTCCCCAATATGGTGAAACTATAATTGGTGCAGTAATTAATTTTTCTATTAATAGCTCAAAACTTTTTAGGCACTCTTCATTAAAATTGAAAATTGCATCTTTCTCCAATAAATTGCATAAAGGCTTAGCAATTTTTTAAAAGACTTTAATATATTATCTATAGTATCTAGCATGTCCTAAAAAACTCCTAATTTCCCTTACATTTATTGGATAAGGTAAATTAGCAATCACTTGAATTTTAGTAGGATCTACTTCCATACAATTTTATGATATTTTATGTCCTAAAGCAATTCCTCCTACTACCATAAATTGGCATTTTTCCCAATAAAGGGCTAAATTTGTTTCTTCATAATGCTTAATAACTTTATATAAATGTTCTAAACATGAGTCAAATGAAGTTCCAAACACTAAAAAATCATCCATAAAGACTTCAATCCCTTTTTCAATTAAATCACAAAAAATTGTCATCATACTTTAAAATGTAGCAGGGGCATTACATAAATCAAAGGGCATTCTTTTAAAAGCAAATGTACCATAAGGACTGGTAAAAGTTTTTTCCTCTTGATCCTTAGGAGTTATTTGTATTTGGTGATAACCAATATGTCTATCCAGAAAATAAAAGTATTTATGCCCAGCTAGTCTATCCAGCATTTGATCTAGACAGGTAGTGGAAAATGATCTTTCCTAGTGGCAAGATTTAATTTTCTATAATTAATATAAATTTGCCACCCTGTGACTTGTCTAGTAGGTATTAACTCATTATGTTCATTCACAGTCATAGTTACTCCTCATTTATTAGGAACGCAGTGAATTGGACTAACATACGCACTATCTAAAATAAGGTAGATAATTCCAACATCTAACCACCTTAAAATTTTTTTCTTTACAACTTCTTTCATAACAGGAATCAATCTCCTTTGAGGATCAGCCCTATGTTTGCAGTTTTCTTCCATATGAATTCTATGCATACAAATTGAAGGAGTGATTCCTTTAATATCAACAATTGTCCATCCAAAGGCTTTATTAAAAATTTTCAAAATTTTCATCAATTTTTCTTCTTCTTCCATCGTTAACTTTGAGGAAATTATAATTGGGGAAGTAGAGGAATCACCTAAAAAGGCATATTTTAAATGATCAAGAAGTAATTTCAACTCAAGTTCTGGAGGTATTTCAATCAATGGACAAAATGATTTATCTTTTTCTTATTGTGTCCAAAATTTCAAAACTTTCACGAACATAGTTTGAATCTTCCTTAAAAATATCTTCACATTGATCTAATTCCTCTTCTTTCTCGTGTTCCAAATCTTTCACTTCAAAGTTTTCTTCATAATTAGTTTTGAAATGACATTCACTCAGATATCTTATAACATTCATTCTATAGCATTCATCATCTTTACCTTTGTAAGTTACTTCATTGATTTTGAAATGTTAAAAGTAACAGTTTGATCATTAATGTGCATTGTGCACATCTATCATTGCTCTTCCTGTGGCTAGGAAAGGTATCCCCAAAATGATAGGTGTCTTTTATCTTCTTTCATATCTACCACAATGAAATTAACAGGAAAGATAAATTGATCCCCTTTCACTAGGACATCTTCTATAACTCCTTTAGGGTACGTTATCAAACGATCTACTAAATGCATAGTTACAGTGGTAGGGGTTATTTCTCCTAATCCCAATCTTTTAAATATTGATAATGGCATAAGGTTAATGGTTGCACCTAAATCACATAAAGCTTTCCCATAAAATATGTCTCCTATTGCACATGAAATTGTAAAGTTACAATGATCTTTAAGCTTTTCAGGAAGCTTTTTTCGAATTATAGCACTGCACTTCTCACTAAGTGCAACAGTCTCATTATCTTCAAAGTTCCTTTTCCTATTAATAATATCATTCATAAACTTTACATAGCTTAGCATTTGTTCTAAGACTTCAGCAAATGGAATATTAATTGTAAGCTTCTTAAAAATTTCCAAAAATTTTGAAAATTGCTTATCCAACTTCTTGTTGACAAATTCTCTGAGGAAATGGAGGTGGTGGTTTTTCTAAATCAATTTTTAGTGGAGAAATAGGTCTTAATGAAGTCTTTGAAGAAATGAAGGTGGTGACTTTTCCAAATCAATTATCAGTGGAGACATAGGTCTTTCAGAATCTTTTGGAGCATACTCTTTTGATTCTTCAGTTTCTTCTCTCTCTACTTCATTTTCTTTTTTAACCCTACCTTCCAACTCATTTTCGTTTCTAAGTTGAACAGCTTTTACTTGCTCTTTATTCTGGGCTTTCAGATTTGTTTCAGTATTACTAGGAAGTATTCCTTGGGATCTATTACTTAATAAATTTGTGATTTGTCCGAGTTGATTCTCAATATTTCTAATTGTATCTCCTTGACTTTATAACTAATTTCCTATTTGTAACAGCGCTTCTTCTATAGATAGCTTTTTCTCCTTAAGTTGTGGATTACTATTAAAACCTACAGGATAAGTAAATATATAATTTTTATTCCCTTGGTTTTTCCAGATTCTCAATGGGTTTACATGACTCTTCCTCCATTGCTGATTATTATCACCCGTAGTATTATTCCAATTGAAGTTTGGATGGTTCGTCTAACTTTGGTTATAATAGTTTGAATATGGGATATTTTGCATATTATTTATGGCATTCAAAGTTTCTAATGATGCTTGAGAATCTATCATTTGGCTAATGAATTCTCTTCAATCATAGAAATTGTTTAAGAAAAATTCATTCCAAATTGGTCTGACTTCTTTGAAATTGCAACAACTTGATTTTCTAACATAGTAAATGCATCAAATGAATGAATATTTGCTACTTTCTTTGGATTCACCCTCTCAGAAGGCCATTGAAAATTATTGGTAGTCATTCTTCAATTAAAGCATAAGCGTCAAGAAATAGTTTTGACATCAATGAACCACCACCAGCGGCATCGATAATAGATCAAAGAGACTCAGCTAATACATTATAAAAAAGTTTAAATTAATAACAAATCTGGTATAGCATGGTGTGGACATTTTCTTATAAGTTCCTTAAATTGTTCCTATGCTTCATAAATAGATTCTCCTTCAAAGTGATTAAAAGATGTAATATCATTACTAAGCTTTCCAATTTTTTATGGTGGAAAATATTTAGCAAGGAATTTTGTGATAAATCACCCCAAGTTATGATAGATTCAGGTGCTAACAAATTCAAAAACATCTTTTCTTTATCCCTCTATAAGAAAAGAAATAACTTATGTCTTATGGCATCATTTGATACACCATCATATTTAAATGTAGCACACAATACTAGAAAATTGGCAAGATGTAAATTTGGATCTTCAGTTGATGATCCCCCAAACTGATTATTTACAGGTTTAAGTTCAGATGAATTAGTCACTATAGTGGGTTTTTTAATACTAAAATCAAGTTCATCTACCGTAGGGTTGGCATAATCTCGTAAAGGTCTAAGTTCTTGATGTAATTCAGCATTTTAATCATTTTGGTTTGCAATTTCTATAACTTTTTTAGATTTTTCAAAATTTTTTAATTTTTTTGCTTTTTCTGATTTTCTTAACAATTCTTTTTTAATCAGAATCGTAGGGCACTAGTCATTTAGAACCTGAACTACGCATACATTAACATAAAATAAAATACTATAATAATATATTCTTAAATTAAATCTTAAAGTTTAAATAAGACTTTCTAAAAATAAAAATTTGCTTTCAATCAATTTCTCTCCGGGCAANCTGATCATTTTGGTTTGCAATTTCTATAACTTTTTTAGATTTTTCAAAAAATTTTATTTTTTTGCTTTTTCTGATTTTCTTAACAATTCTTTTTTAATCAGAATCGTACGGCACTAGTCATTTAGAACCTAAACTACGCATACACTAACATAAAATAAAATACTATAATAATATATTCTTACATTAAATCTTAAAGTTTAAATAAGACTTTCTAAAAATAAAAATTTGCTTTCAATCAATTTCTCTCCGGGCAACGGTGCCATAAACTTGATCACATTACTGTTTAAATGCAACAGTATAACAATATCTTCAATTATATTTTTAACTTAATATATGTTGGGATACTACGTAAGTATACCTATCATTATCAAGTAATACAGGACTTTTTGATTAAGCCCCGAATATCGAACCCACAGGGAGATTTATAATATGCATTATTGAACAACAAAATTTTTATTTCAAAAAGACAACTACTTAAACTATATATATTTTTATAGTAATTAAAATTCAAATCTTTTTGGTATTTTTTATATTTTGACAAAATAATAAAAACTTCTAAAGATAACTTGAGTTTATCTAAAAGAAAAGCACTTAATAAGAANAATGAAAAAATCTTTCTCCTTATCATGAGTCAGTAATAAGTATAAGATTTTTATTGTGGAAGTATGCAAATTGTGTTGTGCCAAATAGGAGCAATATTATTCTTTACCCTTACTAATGAGCTATAAAGAATATTAGCTACTTTAAAGTTTGAAAAGTTTTGAAGACCGTCTAGGCAATGAAGATACTAGCTCTCACTCTAGAGTTCCCTCTGTTCTCTCCACTTGGGGGCTAACATCTCGTATCATAACCTAAAACAATAAACCAATTTGAGGGTTTTAACCTGTCACTTTAAAGTCCTTTAACTCTACACCCTTCAAAGATTATTTTCTTATTTTTTTGCACTAAACCATATGAGTTCTATTCTCATTCATGCAACCTCATGTGATTCGTTCCAATTGGTTACTGAGACAATATCAGCCCTGTTCTTACATGTTCTCACAATAAATTTTAACATCTAGATAGGTCAGATCAAGAAGTAAATAAAGTGCATAGAATTAAATCATCATAACTTCTTCCAAAATTAAAGATCAATACTCTTCACAACTTCCATCCAACACTTTAATTACTTATCATTTTAAGGAGAAAGATAAAGAAACTACTCAGAATCCTTGGAGAAAACAAAATCATACTTTAGTTTAAAAGTAGAAATCATTGTCAAACCAATAATAAGTCTTTATTAAAACCTAAAATAGCTAAAAAAAATAAAGATAAAAACTTATCTCAAATCCTCCACCAGACTNGCATAGAATTAAATCATCCTAACTTCTTCCAAAATTAAAGATCAATACTCTTCACAACTTCCATCCAACACTTTAATTACTTATCATTTTAAGGAGAAAGATAAAGAAAACTACAAATCATGGAGAAAACAAAACCACACTTTAGTTTAAAAGTAGAAATCATTGTCAAACCAACATACTTCCATCCAAAACTTAATTACTTATCATTTTAAGAAGAAAGATAAAGAAAACTACTCATATCTATGGAGAAAATAAAATCACACTTTAGTTTAAAAGAAGAAATTATTGTCAAACCAACAACAAGTCTTGATTAAATTGGAGAAAACAAAACCACACTTTAGTTTAAAAGTAGAAATCATTGTCAAACCAATAAGAAGTCACTATTAAAACCTAAAATAGCTAAAAAAAATAAAGATAAAAACTTATCTCAAATCCTCCACCAGACTCTTGAAGTTCCTTTAAATCTCTTCCCTTTTACAACACTCTTAACTCTCACAATAAAACAAAAAATAAAAAGGATAAAATCTCTTCAACATTCCTCCCCGAAATTCTTTAAGAACTTCTTAAGAATCTCTCTTTTCAAGCACACTTCTAAAAGTCTCAACTTCCTTCTCTTATAAATCTTCAAGAGGTGCCTTGGTAACTCATAAAAATGTGTCCCAGTTTGATGTATTCTTTAAGGGATGCCTCCTTTCACAAATTTTTTAATCATATTTTCATTTCTATTGGTCATAACCACCTTCTTTAACCAATATGTGCCTCAAATGTCCCTTCAAAATTTGGAAAAATGAGTTAAATCGTAAAATAACTACCTTTGGCGCTTAAGCACGAACCTCTGGTGGTTAGGCATGGCCTTCTATGTTTCACCGGCGTTTAAGCATCGAATCTAGCTCTTAGGCGCCAAAACACTTTTGCACCATTTTAACATTTTTGCTCTAAATTTGATCATTTTTCACTCTTTTTAGCATTTTTCATCCTTTTACTTTTACTTGAAAGAAAAACACACAAATACCTTCTATTAAAGCGCAAGATCTCAAAAATAGGAATAAAAAAGTGTCTAAAAACACTATGTATTTTAGGTGTATCACAGGGGCATCTACTTCTCACCCTACATCACTAGAAAACATTATGGACCAACTCATGATACAATAATTGGATATAGTAAATATTTAGAATCAGATTGGAGAAATTGGAGCAAGAAATGTTTATAATGATGAGTATAAGCAAATAAGAGTTCAGCATGATTTATCTTTTGAGGATACTATGGTGAGATGTCTTAGGGGTGAATCTAATGTGGAATTTCCTACTTGCCCCAGCTTCAGTCCTTATGCTTCTGTTATGTATTTAATTCTCTGAAAATTCTTTAGAATATATTATGTCTCATTTAATGCTTTAAAGCCTGTATGTATTTTTAAAGTTAGTACCTGTAGTATACCAGAGCCCAGTTTCATAGCCAGAAATCCTCTATATGTTATTTTTTATTTTCATGCATTTAGTGTTTTCTTTCACCAAGTAATTTTTGTGATAAAACATTTTTAAAATACTTAAAAACTTAAGTTTGGGGGGAAGAAAATTTTCTTTTAAAATGAAGTAAACTAAATTTTATTTGTCCTTAAGTAACAATATTTNCAAAAAGGATAAAATCTCTCCAACATTCCTCCCTGAAATTCTTGAAGAACTTCTTAAGAATCTCTCTTTTCAAGCACACTTCTAAAAGTCTCAACTTCCTTCTTTTATAAATCTTCAAGAGGTGCCTTGGTAACTCATCAAAATGTGTCCCAGTTTGATGTATTCTCTAAGGGATGCCTCCTTTCACAAATTTTTTAATCATATTTTCATTTCTATTGGTCATAACCACATTCTTTAACCAATATATGCCTCAAATGTCCCTTCAAAATTTGGAAAAATGAGTTAAACTGTAAAATAACTACCTTTGGCGCTTAAGCGCGAACCTCTGGTGGTTAGGCATGGCCTTCTATGTTTCACCGGCGTTTAAGCATCGAATCTAGCTCTTAGGTGCCAAAACACTTTTGCACCATTTTAACATTTTTGCTCCAAATTTGATCCTTTTTCACTCCTTTTAGCATTTTTCATCCTTTTACTTTTACTTGAAAGAAAAACACACAAATACCTTCTATTAAAGCGCAAGATCTCAAAAATAAGAATAAAAAAGTGTCTAAAAACACTATATATTTTAGGTGTATCACAGGGGCATCTACTTCTCACCCTACATCACTAGAAAACATTATGAACCAACTCATGATACAATAATTGGATATAGTAAATATTTAGAATCAGATTGGAGAAATTGGAGCAAGAAATGTTTATAATGATGAGTATAAGCAAAAGAGAGTTCAGCATGATTTAGCTTTTGAGGATGCTATGGTGAGATATCTTAGGGGTGAATCCAATGTGGAATTTCCTATCTGCCCTAGCTTCAGTCCTTATGCTTCTATTATGTATTTAATTCTCTGAAAATTCTTTAGAATATATTATGTCTCATTTAATGTTTTAAAGCCTGTATGTATTTTTAAAGTTAGTACCTGTAGTATACCAGAGACCAGTTTCATAGCCAGAAATCCTCTATATGTTATTTTTTATTTTCATGCATTTAGTGTTTTCTTTCATCAAGTAATTTTTGTGATAAAACATTTTTAAAATACTTAAAAACTTAGGTTTGGGGGGAAGAAAATTTTCTTTTAAAATGAAGTAAACTAAATTTTATTTGTCCTTAAGTAACAATATTTTTAGAATTAATTTAACATGACCTAGGATATTAAGATTAAACTTTAAATGACTATACTTATGTTTATGAATATTATGGTAAATTTAGGTAAAAAGTTTTTAATTATGAAGGTCAATTCTAAAGTTAGAGATAATTGGTATGATAAGATAAGACTAAGTTTTTCTATTTAAAGTAAAGGAAAATATATTTTTTAAGTATTAAGAATTTTATAGTTTCATGTAAAAAGAAAAGAATGAGACTTTATGAAAATCATTAACTAATATAATTTATAAAGTGAGAAAGGTAAGGAGTTTTACATTTAAGAAGATGCTAGTGAAGTTCAAAACTATTAAAGGCTATCCAGATATAGTAATCCTTACTTGAAAAAGAAAAAGAAAATAAAGGATTGAAAAGTTCCAAAAAGAAAAAAAAAGGAAGAAGAAAAAGAAAAGAAAAGAAAAATAAGTGAGGAGACGCTTCAGGAGATGCCTAATTAAAAATTGGATTCACTTGAATCTATACTTAAAGAAAAAATTTTATTACGTTTTCTAAACTTATATTGGATTATTAGTAAAATTTTCATGAAGTACTTTTTCATATGAATTTTCTAAATATCCTTGATATGGCAAATTGCATTTCTTCTTGAAATGAATAGAGATTCAAAAATTTTAAAATTGACTACTAAGTACTCCTAGACTTAGAATTTGAATATAAGTTATTAAAGATTTTTCTTAAATTTTACTATTTTATTTATTGAACTAAAGTATAAAAGTTATAAGTAGTCTCTATCCTAAGTCATATGCTTTTATGTAGTAAGAGTGTCACTTGAAGATGAGTAACATTTAAGTTTAGGAGATTTTGATACACAAAAACAATATGTAGTTTTAAATATATATTTTATGATTATTTTAATTGATATTACACTTTAAATAAGGGTATTTTCAATGTTTTTGTTGTAGGTATATCAATTTTAGGCATTTGGAGCAAAAGTAGCAAAAAGGACAAATATTGGAGCCNTGTTGATATTGCTCTTTAAATAAAGATATTTTCAATATTTTTGTTGTAGGTATATCAATTTTAGGCATTTGGAGCAAAAGTAGCAAAAAGGACAAATATTGGAGCCAAAACAGCAAATTTTTGGATTCTTGTGCATGATACTCCAGAATGGCTCCAGAAGAGCTGAATTTGCCCAAGATGTACCAAAACCCAGAACAGTGCGGTCTTCAGCAAACTAGCGCATGATTCGTCATATTGGCGCTAGATGTGTCATTTGATTGAGAGTTGGCGCATGATGCGCCAGATGCGCCAGCGACGACTTTTTGTGGATTAAAGCGGTTCAAGAAAAATTTTGCAAAAATTTTCAAAGGGTCACTTGTTCTAAACACCCTTTGGAGTAATTTAATGCATCCTAACACTTTGGAAGGTTCTTTTATGAAGAGATATGTCTCTTGGAATAATGTACATGTCTTTTGAATTCAAAAGAGTTGACTTTTAGACAGAATTTTGGAAGAAATTTTGAATTCTTTTTGGAGGGAGGCAGCCTTTGATAAAAGTGAAGGAAGTCTAAGGCTTGATAAGGAGGAGTTTTGAGTTGAGTGAGGTGTGTGTGGCATGAAGGCTAGAAGGAGATTTAGAGAGAGAGAGAGAGAAAGTTAAGGACTTGGAGATTTCTTCAAGCATTGTAAGAGGAGATGGAAGGTGAGAGATTTCCTCTTCATTACACTTCTAAGAGAGAATTGTGATTGCTTGTNTGATGTACCAAAACCCAGAACAGTGCGGTCTTCAGCAAACTAGCGCATGATTCGTCATATTGGTGCTAGATGCGTCATTTGACTGAGAGAGATGCGCCAGCGACGACTTTTTGTGGATTAAAGCAGTTCAAGAAAAATTTTGCAAAAATTTTCAAAGGGTCACTTGTTCTAAACACCCTTTAGAGTAATTCAATGCATCCTAACACTTTGGAAGGTCTTTTATGAAGAGATATGTCTCTTGGAATAATGTACTTGTCTTTTGAATTCAAAAGAGTTGACTTTTAGACAGAATTTTGGAGGGAATTTTGAATTCTTTTTGGAGGGAGGCAGCCTTTGATAAAAGAGAGGGAAGTCTAGGGCTTGATAAGGAGGAGTTTTGAGTGGAGTGAGGTGTGTGTGGCATGAAGGCTAGAAGGAGATTTAGAGAGAGAGAGAGAGAGAGAAAGTCAAGAGCTTGGAGATTTCTTCAAGGATTGTAAGAGGAGATGGAAGGTGAGAGATTTCCTCTTCATTACACTTCTAAGAGAGAATTGTGATTGCTTGTAAAGAGAGAAAGACTTGGAGAGAACTTCCAAGGATTTTCGTGGGAAGGATTGTGAGATAAGTTGTGTATTTTATTTCTTTTATTTTGTAAACTTTTTTTATATATGAAATCTGTGTTTTATCGTATCATTCTCATGAATTCTGAGTAGTTTCTTTATCTTTCTCCCTACTTTGAAATAAAGTTTTGTGAATAATTAATTTTATTTTATACATTTTTAAAAATCAATAATTTGTGATGATTTGAACTCCGATCTTCATTTACTTTTCGATCTGGCCAATTTAAATGTTAAAATGTGTTGAGAAACATATGTTCCGAAAGGGCTATGATTTCTACAACACAAGGAGAATCACATTCGATTTCATGGGAGAGTATTTCATTCATGGGTTTGAGTGCAAATAAATAGGAAAATATACTTTGTTGGATGCAGAATTGGAGATTTTAAGGTGACAGATTAAANATTTTGTGAATAATTGATTTTGTTTTATACATTTTTAAATATCAATAATTTGTGATGATTTGAACTCCGATCTTCATTTACTTTTTGATCTGGCTAATTTAAATGTTAAAATGTGTTGAGAAAAATATGTTCCGAAAGGGCTATGATTTCTACAACACGGGGAGAATCACATTCGATTTCATGGGAGAGTATTTCATCCATGGGTTTGAGTGCAAATAAATAGGGAAATATACTTTGTTGGATGCAGAATTGGAGATTTTAAGGTGACAGATTAAAATCCCCAATTTGGTCTAGTTGATTGGAAACTTATGTAAGATTGTTAGCCTTTAGAGGAGGAAGTAGTGGGAGCTCTAGAGGGGCAACCAATATCCTCTCAGCCTAACCACAGAATTAGGGACCAAACACTGGATTAGTCAATGTTCTTTATGCACTTAGAAGAGGGTAAAAAAAGGATTGCTCCTATTTTGCACAAAATAGTTTTTATATATATTTTTAAATGATCTGAATTTCTTCACAATCTATATACTCATTATAAAGTGAAATGATGCTTTCTTAAATTTGAACTTTCCGTCACAACATCTTAGTTTTAATTTCCATAATTTTGCTTTTGAAAGTTTAACATTTAGTTTAGTTAACTATGTCTTTCAATTGCATTTTAATTAGCATTCACTTGTTACTTTATATTCAAACTTCGCACTTTACTTTTTGTAGTTTTAAAATTTTACTATACATTATAATCTTAACAACTTATTTATATGCATTTCTAACTTCCCTGTGGGATCGATATCTAGGACTCTATTAGATCCCTTTATTACTTGAGTGATATGTATATTTGCGTTATTTTTAAAGAGGATTTGATAGTTTAAAGATTTTTAAAACATAAAACTATTTTAGCTGAAGAAATTTTGTTGGGATTAATTTGCATATCTGCTATTGTATCTGTCATGTGCGTTTTATAATACTAAAAAATATTTGCAAAATTAACACATTAAGTCCACCCGCATCATTTTTCCACCATGTTATTCGGGAAATAATACTTTTTTAAGATAAAAAATTCAGTCTCCCACTCTCAGATTTGATGCTACTTTTTATGAGTTCTAACACTTCTTTTAGTTCTCATGAATGTGAGGTTTTTNGGAAGAGGGTAAAAAAAAGGATTGCTCCTATTTTGCACAAAACAGTTTTTATACATATTTTTAAATGATCTTAATTTATTCACAATCTATATACTCATTATAAAGTGAAATGATGCTTTCTTAAATTTGAACTTTCCGTCACAACATCTTAGTTTTAATTTCCATAATTTTGCTTTTGAAAGTTTAACATTTAGTTTAGTTAACTATGTCTTTCAACTGCATTTTATTTAGCATTCACTTGTTACTTTATATTCAAACTTTGCACTTTACTTTTTGTAGTTTTAAAATTTTACTATACATTATAATCTTAAGAACTTATTTATATGCATTTCTAACTTCCCTGTGGGATCGATATTTAGGACTCTATTAGATCCCTTTATTACTTGAGTGATATGTATATTTGCGTTATTTTTAAAGAGGATTTGATAGTTTAAAGATTTTTAAAACATAAAACTATTTTAGCTGAAGAAATTTTGTTGGGATTAATTTGCATATCTGCTATTGTATCTGTCATGTTCGTTTTATAATACTGAAAAATATTTGCAAAATTAACACATTAAGTCCACCCACATCATTTTTCCACCATGTTATTCGGGAAATAATACTTTTTCTAGATAAAAAATTCAGGTCTTCCACTCTCAGATTTGATGCTACTTTTTATGAGTTCTAACACTTCTTTTAGTTCTCATGAATGTGAGGTTTTTTAAATAAAACTGTTCCATAACACGAAAGAAGATCTCATTGATCGTCTGCAATATAGGTTGGGGATGACTTTCTTCCTCACTACAACATGAAAGAAGATCATATGGATCTTCTAATAGGCTTGGGATAACAAAATAAGATCACGTTGATTGCCTACTTTACAGATCGAGATGAATTCCTTCTTCTAGGTAATCTTTTTTATCAGCAATTTTATGAGAATCATTCTTTTTCCTCCTCTCCTAGGCAAATCTATTTGCTCAAAACAATTGCAATTTTATATAAAAAAAAAGATGTATGGCATTAAGGAAGAAAATTTTTTTAGGCATTACGAAAAAAAATAGTTGTGGCCATTAAAAAAAAACTATTTCAAGCACAATGAAAAAGAAAACTATATCGACCATTTAGAAAAAGAAAAAGGAAAAAAAATATTCCTGTATGCTGTTGTTGACGTCGTCGGTGTGAGGAGCTCACCATCTGCTTGAAATGCCTATCATCTGGGCTTCTGCCATCGTCCATTCGCATAAGATCCCATCAGTTCATTTTGAAAACTTGTTAGTCTTATGTAAAAAAAATAAAAGGCAATTTAATATATATGTATTTATGTAGATGGGCACATCATGAAGAATAAAATACTCCATATTCAATATTTTTGGATGGCAAAATTATCGCTCCTAAGNCTTTAAATAAAACTGTTCTATAACACGAAAGAAGATCTCATTGATTGTCTGCAATATAGGTTGGGGATGACTTTCTTCTTCACTACAACATGAAAGAAGATCATATGGATCTCCTAATAGGCTTGGGATAACAAAATAAGATCACGTTGATTGCCTACTTTACAGATCGAGATGAATTCCTTCTTCTAGGCAATTTTTTTTATCAGCAATTTTATGAGAATCATTCTTTTTCCTCCTCTCCTAGGCATATCTATTTGCTCAAAACAATTGCAATTTTATATAAAAAAAAAAGATGTATGGCATTAAGGAAGAAAATTTTTTTAGGCATTACGAAAAAAAATAGTTGTGGCCATTAAAAAAAACTATTTCAAGCACAATGAAAAAGAAAACTATATTGACCATTTAGAAAAAGAAAAAGGAAAAAAAATACTCCTGTATGCTGTTGTTGACGTCGTCGGTGTGAGGAGCTCACCATCTACTTGAAATGCCTATCATCTAGGCTTCTGCCATCGTCCATTCGCATAAGATCCCATCAGTTCATTTTGAAAACTTGTTAGAGTCTTATGTAAAAAAAATAAAAGGCAATTTAATATATATGTATTTATGCAGATGGGCACATCATGAAGAATAAAATACTCCATATTCAATATTTTTGGATGGCAAAATTATCGCTCCTAAAAATATAGAGGCAACTGATATCTCGTCAACAAATTTCCAACATCCGACACTAAACGTAAGGAATGACACAGATCACGAGGTGAACTTTTGAGTAAGAAATACTCAAACTTTGATTAAAAGGCATTAAAAGCTTTGATTTCAATAAACTTATATTCAAAATAACTTGCTTTATAAGGCAAACCCAACTGTATCAAAAATTTATCCAATCCAAACCAAATCAAGCCTAATATAGCCATTAAGTCACTTTTGGAAGCACATTTTGAGAAAGTTAATCAAGTGTCGAATCTTGTGATCATATCATCAAATCGAGTGTCTCGATAAGATAAATACAACGAGCCCAAGATTGCTCAATTCTGACATTTTAAATATACTCAAATGTTTATCAAAGACCATCTAATTGTTGAAATCTCTCTGGGTTGTGCGATTAAAGCAGTTCAGATTCCTTCATTAGTTGAAATCGGGACGCTATAGAGAAAGCACTACCTCCTCTTAAGAGGGGACCTGAAGCTTGATGCTTGAAAAAAACTATAGCTTGGAGATGGAGCTAAACTCTAGCATCACTTCTGCACCAACGATCCGACAAATGCCTCCCACTCCAGTAGCCCTTGACTATCACCAACCACTATCGACCACCAATCGTCAGTTGTCTCGATCACCATCAGTTGCCGCCCACTCCTTGTGACGATTCACCTTACAAAACAACATACAAAGTGGTGCATCATCCCGGACATCGTTCGATNTAAATACGAAAATATGAGTTCCTTCCTAATTCATAAATACTGTAGATTTTCCAAATTTAGAATTTAGTCCTTTTGTTATCTCCACTTAAAAATTTTTATTAAGAGTAATTTTACTTACCATATTATATCCCTAAGCTTAATTTTCTCAAGTCTTATATTTTAAAAAGATCAAATGTGGAACCAATTTTTGATTAGGCGGTAATTCACAAGCTTCTCCTCCCTTAATTTTTCTTCTTCTTTTCTTTTTTTTTCTTTTTCTTTTCTTTTTCTTTTTTTTTCTTTTTTTTTCTTTTTAATAGTTTTGAATTCCACTTCTCCTTTCTTAAAGCAAAGTCCTCATATATATCTTTTACTTATAAATATAATAATAGTTTTGAAATTTAATTTTAATAAAAGAAATTTAAGTTTTAAAAATAACAGTCTAAATTTCTAAATTCTTCAAAAATACAATTTTTCTTACTAAAGATAGTTACACTATATTAAATTATTTATACACTAAAAAACTTTTAACTGAAAGTTTTTCTTCACTACTTTGAATTTTAACTAAATTTTCTTACTTATTTTTATAATCAAATTTTACTTCCCTAATATAACTTCATGTACCTGATCATTTCTTATTTTAAATCAAATTCACTTGTAGCACATTTGAGAACAAATAAAATTCAAGTTTCGAAAATATTTTTCATTCCCCCCCCCCAAACATAAATTTTTAACAAGATTAAACAGTTTAGTAGCAGATATATATAAGCAAGAATGAAAATAGAAATAACATGCTTACAAGAATTTTTATACCCTAGTTATACAAGTATAAAACTAAAAACAGGAGTAAAAATATTTTTTTATCAATTTTCTATTATTATAATTTTTATTTAACATGTAGAGATTCATTGGACTTCTAAGTAGTGGGTACAAACATAAAAACTAATAAACACACTAACTTTGATTTCACAATCTCAACATAAAATCAAACACAGTAACAAGATAAAAAAATACAGGGTAACAGTTTTCTGAAATTAAAGTTTAAAACTAAAGTTAGGAAGATTTTCAACATTTCACAAGACATAGAAATAAGTTCAATTCTAACTAAGTAAAACACAAAAATCAACACACAGCAATAATTACTACCTAGAATTTAAAACAAAATACTAACAAAACACAAACATCACAATAACAATTAAGCAAAATAAAAGTCTCACACATCACAAAGTCCAAACAAGTACATAAACTCAAATGTATCAAATCCTAACCACATAGTCCATCATATATTACAAACATAAAATTAACTTAGTCCCCTTCTTCATCATCAGAATCACTGTTATTCCAGACATCTACAGGCTCATAATCAGGGTATCTATGATATGAAGGAAATTCTACTCCTTGGTTACCCCTAATGAGGATCTCGAAAGATGAGTGAAATTTCTCCTCATAATCAATTTCCCTTCTATTATACCCATCAATATGATCTACAAAGATTTCTAAATTTCATACCTTATATGTGGTATAACTAATATTGTCCATCATCCTCTGCAATATGTGATTTTGAGGTTCAGTAGACTCACCCCTAGAAGTAGAAGCCCTCTAGGTAGATGGTCTAGATGTGGAAGCAACAGAGGTGGATGCAGCAGATGTTTACATTCCATAACTCCTTGAAAATCCTCCTCTCCAACCAAAAATAGAATGCTCCGAATACAACTTCAAATTTATACTTGTAATTGGCTTTAGAGGCAACAATACTTCTTCCTAGCTATTATATCTCACTCCATCCTGCTCACACAAAAAGATCAAGAAAACAAATCGCAGACCTATAGTAGTAGCGGCAGTGGCAGAACTGATGATAGTCTGACAGATCAAAACTTCAATATTGATGAGTTTGACTTCCTGAATACAAAAATTCAACGTTGCTCTCTCCCTCGCAACTTCACTGAGATGATTTGTCGGTAACATACAAGATGAAATAAATTAGTGCCACACCTTCGATGGTGAACTTAACTTGGAAGTGGAAAAATTAGCTCTCCTCTCATTTGTTATTTTCCAGAGTCCTCTTCCAACAGTCAAATATGAAATAATCTCATCCACTTCCGTCTCAGTCAGACTATAGTTCGCATAAAAACACAAAGTATCAACTGGTAAATGGCAGAACATATTGATTACCTCTGGTGAAAAAAGTACCTATTTTCCTCTAACCATGACTCTATCATCCTCTGCCTCTAGGAGATTTGTACAGAACTCTTGAACTATAGATATAACTGCCACAGCAGAAAAATAGCAGAATCGTTCTCATTGTCGACAAACGATCAAATCTTCCACAGGTCCACCTGGATTTTTGAAACACCTCTCAGGAATTAATTTTCATGAATGTAGAGCATCACTATACCTATCCTGAGCTTTCAAACTCACAAACTTTCTCAAATCAAAGTGGATCTTTCCCTTACTCCTCTTCATTCTTGGGGCCATTCTACAAATTTCACAAAATTCCACATTAACTTCAAAACATTAAGTCTAATCTACTAAAATTAACTCTTATAAGCTTAAACTACACTTTCTATGCAATTTCCATAGATTTTTCCTCATTTTTCACCATGAATAGTGATTTTTGAGTTTTTCCAAATGTAGTCAAAATACATGGTGAAAATCCAAAAGTTGTACATAGAAGTGAAGCTCTTACCTTAAAAAATCCAAATCTAGCAAATTTGGCTCAAATCCACCAAGAAAATTTCAAGAAAATGTTTGCCCTATACTTCAAAATCGCAAACTCGAGAGGAAGAAGGTGACGGAGAGAGTAAAAAATGGTGATTTTTGCGGTTATTTTTCACCTTTAACCGTTCACAAACCAGTTTTTGTGAACTGTCACTTAAGAACAGATAAGTGAGGCTTAGGTGCCTACCTCTCGGGTTACATCGGGCTTAAGCGCGAGAATGTAGCGCTTAGGCGCCAGTGCATGATTTTTAATATTTTTGAACTTATGTAAAATGCACTATTAGCCTAAATATACCACCTCTAAATGGTCTTATAACACTTAAATGACTATTTTCTTCTCCCTTAACTCTCCCCTTTCTCAAAATACTCCAATATAATTAATTCAATTTAGGCTAAAATAACACAAAATTTTTCACAAATAAACACTTAAATTCATTTACAAACTACTACAAGTACATGTAACATTTAATTCTCACTCTAAATAGTCTCAGATGAAAAAATTTTCCTAAATACAAACACTTAACAAACTAAAACAATTAAACACACAAAAAACATAAAGACTAAAAATAAGATTTAACACTTACACATAAAACAACGACTCCTAACAAACAAACTCTAACACCAAACTTAATTCCATTCTTCATTTGTTGGGACAAATTTTGGTCTTTCATTAGTCTCTCCTTAGGCATTTAGATTATAGAGTTGATAAAACGGACGGTGGTGACTAGCTATGATACAATCTTCTTCAATCCATTTCTTCTTAAGATACATCACTTATCTGCTTCCTTTATATAACTAGTATGACTAAATTGCATTTTCAATTGCCATCCAATATGCTCTAGATGTGCATAAAATTCATTTACCTTTGTGTCAAGTAAATTCACGTTAGCCTCAATTTTGTTGATCCTCGTCGTTATTCCTTCAATAATAACGGCTAAGAATTTGTTATACATCTCTTGTGCACTCTAACTAATGAATTTCTTCCTCATGACCTCTTCCTTTTTCTTCAAATCAATCTCTCATGAAGACATTTTCTCTAAATCTCTCTTTTTCTTAGAATTTAAGGTAGAAAATATTCTTAGAGTGAAGTTCTATCACAAAACCCTTATATTTATAGGCCTAAATCCCTCAATTAACTTCTAGGCACGTCCTAAAACTACCATGACACGTTTTAGTTAACCAATTGGCGATTAAAGCTTCTAGAAATTGAATTTTTGCACATGGTTTTTGACATCTGTGCTTAAGCTCCGAATATTGGCGCTTAAGCGCTAGTACTCAATTTTGTACTAGTCAACTTAAAGTACAAATACTCATTCGAGCATACCTAAATTACTAAATAAAGTCTTAAAATCAATACTAACACATAATAGTTTCAAAAATACTACCCCAAATTTTTTAATTCACACACAAACAACATTCAAAGCAAAACCCACTGATAACTATGGGTTGCCTCCCACAAAGCGCTTGGTTTAACATCATCAGCTCAACGTAACCATTGCTTATTCTGGTTAACCCAACATAATTTGATCATTAAATTTATGTTGTTCCCCTACAAAATAAGGTTTCAGTCTATGACTATTCACTTTAAATACTTTCTCAATTTTAGGATCTTTGATATCCACTGCTCCATAAGGATAAACTTTCATCACAACAGATGGGTTCATACACTTGGACTTAAGTATGCTTAGAAATAATCTTAACCTTGCATTATATAGCAAAGCTTGTTGCCCTGGCTGAAAATTTTTAGTAAGAATCCTTCAATCATGCCACATTTTCATCTTTTCTTTGTAAATCTTTGCACTCTCATAAGATTCATTCTTTATCTCTTCAAGCTCATTTAATTGAAATAAACTTTTCTCACCAGCATCTTTTAAATTATAATTAAACTCTTTAATCTCCCAATATGCTTTATGCTCAAGTTCAACTAGTAAGTGACAAGCTTTCCCGAAAAATAGCCTACATACATTCCTATATGAGTTCTGTATGCAGTCTTATAAGCCCACAAAGCATAGTCAAGTTTGACTGACCAATCCATTTTGATTGGATTCACAGATTCGTTTTAACTTCCTGATTGGATAATTTAGCCAAACCACTTATCTGAGAATGATAAGCAGCAGCAATTCTATGGTTTATATGATATTTCTTTAATAATTCCTCCATTATGGAAATTCTAAAATGACTTCACCCATCATTTATTATCACTCTAGGCATCATAAATCTACAAAATATGTTCGTTTTCAAAAATTTTGCATCACTTTGAGCATCACATCGAGGTAAAGCAACAACCTCTATCCATTTGACTACATAGTCCACTCCTAACAATATATATAAATTTCTGAAAGATGGTATAAATGGTCCAATGAAATCTAATCCCTAAACATTAAATATTTCAACTTCTTTCATATAATTGAGGGGCATCTTATTTCTTCTATAAATGTTGCCTACTAGTTGAATTTTATCACAAGTTTTAATATAAGCATTAAAATCTCTAATGACAGTAGGCCAATAGATTCTAGATTGTAAAATTTTCTATGTTGTTTTATCAACACCAAAATGTCCTCTAAAATTGGAATTATGACATTTTTGGATAATTTCATAAGTCTCTTCCAAAAGGTACACAGCTTCGAATAATCAGATCCTTTCCTTAATTATATAAAAATGGGTCATCCCAAAAATAAATTTTAGCTTTAGAAATAATATTCCTTATCTGTTGGTATGTTATTCCATATAGAATAATATCACTAACAAGAAAGTTCACAATGTCGGCATACCACGAAACACGCCACTCATTAATACTGAACAATTTTTCATATGGAAAGTATTCATTAATTTCTTTTTCAAAACAGAGTGGTTTTTCTAACTCAAGTCTGGAAAAGTGATCAGCAATTTGATTTTCTGTCCCCTTCCGATCTACTATTATAAAATCAAACTCTTGCAAAAGAAGAATTTATCTTATAAGTCTTGGTTTAACATCCTTCTTTTTCATTAAGTACTTAATAACAGAATGATCTGTCTAGACTACGCAATGAGTTCCAATTAAATATGATCTAAATTTGTCAAAGGCATATACTACTGCTAATAAATCTTTTTCAATTGTTGTATAATTAATTTAAGTTTCATTAAGCTTTTTACTAGCATAGTAAATTACTTTGAAAATTTTATCATATATTTGTCCTAAAACAGCTCTAATAGCATAATCACTGGCATCACACATCAGTTCAAAAGATTTTCCCCAATCTGGTGAAATTATAATTGGTTCAGTAATTAATTTTTCTTTTAATAGCTCAAAAGATTTTAGGCACTTCTCATTAAAATTGAAAATTGCATCTTTCTTCAGTAAATGGCATAAAGGCTTAGTAATTTTTGAAAAGACTTTAATATATTGTTTGTAGAATCTAGCATGTCCTAAAAAAACTCCTAATTTCCCTTACATTTATTGGATAAGGTAAATTAGCGATCACTTGATTTTTAGCAGGATCTACTTCAATACCATTTTCTAATATTTTATGTCCTAATACAGTTTCTCATGCTACCATAAATTGGCATTTGTTCCAATTAAGGACTAAATTTGTTTCTTCGCAGTGCTTAAGAACTTTAGATAAATTTTCTAAGCATGTGTCAAATGAAGTTTCAAACACTAAAAAAATCATCCATAAAGTCTTCAATCCTTTTTTCAATTAAATCACAAAAATTTGCCATCATGCATCCTTGAAATGTAGCAGGGGCATTACATAAATCAAAGGGCATTCTTCTAAAATCAAATGTACCATAAGGACTGGTAAAAGTTTTTTTCTCTTGATCCTTTAGAGTTATTTGTATTTGGTGATAACCAGTATATCCATCCAGAAGACAAAAGTACTTATGCCCAGCTAGTCTATCCAGCATTTAATCTAGAAAGGGTAGTGGAAAATGATCTTTCCCAGTGGCAAGATTTAATTTTCTATAATCTATGTAGATTTGCCACCCTGTGACTTGTCTAGTAGGTATTAACTCATTATGTTCATTCACAGTCAGAGTTACTCCTCATTTCTTAAGAACGCAGTGAATTGGACTAACCCACGCACTATCTAAAATAGGGTAGATAATTCCAGCATCTAACCACTTTAAAGTTTCTTTCTTTACAACTTCTTTCATAACAGGATTCAATCTCCTTCGAGGATCAGCCCTAGGTTTGTAGTTTTCTTCCATATGAATTCTATGCATACAAATTGAAGGAGTGATTCCTTTAATATCAATAATTATCCATCCAAAGGCTTTCTAAAAATTTTTCAAAATTTTCATCAATCTTTCTTCTTCTTCCATCATTAACTTTAAGGAAATTATAACTAGTAAAGTAGAGGAATCACCTAAAAAGGCATATTTTAAATGATCAAGAAGTAACTTCAACTCAAGTTCTGGAGGTATTTCAATCAATGTACAAAATGATTTATCTTTTCTTTTGTGTCCAAAATTTCAAAACTTTCACAAACATAGTTTGAATCTTCCTTAAAAAGTTCTTCACATTGATCTAATTCCTCTTCTTGCTCGTGTTCCAAATCTTTCACTTCAAAATTTTCTTCATAATTAGTTTTGAAATGGCATTCACTCAGATATCTTATAACATTCATTCTATAGCATTCATCATTTTTACCTTTTGCAAGATACTTGATTGATTTTGAAATGTTAAAAGTAACAGTTTGATCATTGATGTGCATTGTTAATTCCCCTTTCTACACATCTATCATTGCTTTTTCTGTGGCTAGGAAAGGTCTCCCTAAAATGTAGGTATCTCTTTATCTTCTTTCATATCCAGCATAATGAAATTAACAGAAAAGAGAAATTGATCCACATTCACTAGGACATCTTCTATAACTCCTTTAGGGTACGTTATCAAACGATCTGTTAACTGCAGAGTTATAGTGGTAGGGGTTATTTCTCCTAATCCCAATTTATAAATATTGATAATAGCATAAGGTTAATGGTTGCACCTAAATCACATAAAGTTTTCCCTTAAAATTTGTCTCCTATCGCACATGGAATTGTAAAGCTACAAGGATCTTTAAGTTTTTCATGAACTTTTTTCTGAATTATAGCACTGCACTCCTCACTAAGAGCAACAATCTAATTATCTTCAAAGTTCTTTTTCCTATTAAGAATATCATTCATAAACCTTACATAGCTTTGTATTTATTCTAAGACTTCAGCAAATAGAATATTAATTGTAAGCTTCTTAAAAATTTCCAAAAATTTTAAAAATTGCTTATCCAACTTCTGTTAACGAAGTCTTTAAGGAAATGGAGGTGGTGGTTTTTCCAAATCAATTTTCAGCAAAGAAATAGGTCTTTCTGAATCTTTTGGACCATCCTCTTTTGATTCTTCAATTTCTTCTCTCTCTACTTCATTTTCTTTTTGAACCCTACCTTCTAACTCACTTTCGTTTCTAAGTTGAACAGCTTTTACTTGCTCTTTATTCTGGTCTTTCAGATTTTTTTCAGTATTACTAGGAAGTGTTCATTGGGATCTATTACTTAATAAATTTGTGATTTGTCCAAGTTGATTCTCAATATTTCTAATTGTATCTCCTTGACTTTGTAACTGATTTCCTATTTGTAACACCACTTCTTCTATAGATAGTTTTTTCTCCTTAAATTGTGAATTCTTGTTAAAACCTGGAGGATAAGTAGATATATAATTATTATTCTCTTGGTTGTTCCAGTTTCCCAATGGGTTTACTGATTGTTCCTCCATTGTTGATTATTATCACCCGTAGTATTATTCCAATTGAAGTTGGGTTGGTTCTTCTAACCTGGGTTAGAATAGTTTGAATATGGGATATTCTGCTTATTATTTATGACATTCAAATTTTCTAATGATGCTTGAGAATCTACCATTTGGCCTAAACTTATTATTTATGGCATTCAAAGTTTTTAATGATGCTTGAGAATCTACCATTTGGCCTAATGATTTGTTATTTATGGCATTCAAAGTTTCTAATGATTCTTGAGAATCTACCATTTGGCCTAATGAATTCTCTTCAATCATAAAAATTGTTTAAGAAAAATTCATTCCAAATTGGTCTGATTTCCTTCAAATTGAACAACTTGATTTGCTAACATAGTAAATGCATCAAATTCATGAATATTTGATACTTTCTTTGGATTCACCCTCTCAGAAGGCCATTGAAAATTATTGGTAGTTATTTCTTAAATTAAAGCATAAACGTCATGAAATAGTTTTGACATCAATGAACCAGTAGCAGAGGCATCGATAATAGATCTAAGAGACTCAGCTAATACATTATAAAATAGTAAAATTAATAACAAATCTGGTATAGCATGGTGTGGAAATTTTCTTATAAGTTCCTTAAATCGTTCTCATGCTTCATAAATAGATTCCCCTTCAAATTGATTAAAAGATGTAATATCACTAAGTTTCGCAATTTTTTATGGTGGAAAATATTTAGCAAGGAATTTTGTGATAAATCACCCTAAGTTCTGATAGATTTAGGTGCTAAAGAATTCAACCACATCTTAGCTTTATCCCTTAGTGAGAAAAGAAATAACCTATATCTTATGGCATCATCTAATACACCATCATATTTAAATGTGGCACACAATTCTAGAAAATTGACAAGATGTAAATTTAGATCTTCAGTTGATGATCCCTCAAACTAATTATTTGATACCATTTGGATAATAACAGGTTTAAGTTCAGATGAATTAGCCACTACAGCGGGTTTTTGAATACTATAATGAAGTTCATCTACCATAGGGTTGGCATAATCTTGTAAAGGTCTAAGTTCTTGATGTAGTTCAGCATTTTGATTGTTTTGGTTTGCAATTTCTGTAATTTTTTTAGGTTTTTCAAAATTTTTAATTTTTTTCTTTTTCTGATTTTCTTAATAATTCTTTTTAATTCAGAATCATAGGGCACTAGTCCTTAAGAACCTGAATTACGCATACACTAACATAAAATAAACTACTATAATAATATATTCCTACATTAACTCTTAAAGTTTAAATAAGGCTTTCTAAAAATAAAAATTTTCTCTCAATCAATTTCTCTCCGAGCAAGGGCTCCATAAACTTGATCCTATTACTGTTTAAATGCAACAGTATAACAATGTCTTCAATTATATTTTTCACTTATATTTCCTTACTTTGCAACATTACCAAAAACTTGATTCGGAAGAAAATAAGAATTTAACTTTTTAACTTAATATATAACGGGATAATACACAAGTATATGTATCGTTATCAAGTAACACAAGACTTTCTGATTAAGCCTCAAATATCGAACCCACAGGAAGATTCACAATATGCACTATTGAACAACAAAATTTCTATTTCAAAAAGACAACTACTTAAACTATTATTTTTATAGTAATTAAAATTCAAATCTTTCTGGTATTTTTGATATTTTGACAAAATAATAAAAACTTCTAAAGATAACTTGAGTTTATGTAAAAGAAAAACACTTAATATGAAAATATATTTCTTCTTATCATGAGTTAGTAATAAGTATAAGATTTTTCTTGTGGAAGTATGCAAATTATGTTGTGCCAAATAGGAGCAATATTATTCTTTACTCTTACTAGAGATGCTATAAAGAATATTGGCTAATTTAAAGTTTGAAAAGTTTTAAAGATCAGCTAGGCAAGGAAGATACTAGCTCTCACTCTAGAGTTCCCTCGGTTCCTTCCACTTGGGGGCTAACAATTCGTATCATAACCTAAAATAATAAACCAAGTTGAGGGCTTTAACCTGTCACTTTAAAGTCCTCTAATTCTACACCCTTAAAAGATTATTTCCTTAGTTTTTTGCACTAAATCATATGATTCTATTCTCATTCATACAACGTCATGTGATTCTTTCCAATTGGTTACTGAGACAATACAAGCCCGGTTCTTACATGTTCTCACAGCAAATTTTAACATCTAGATAGGCTAGATCAAGAAGTAAATGAAGTGCGTAGAATTAAATCATCTTAACTTCATCCAACATTAAAGATCAATACTCTTCAAAACTTCCATCCAACACTTTAATTACTTATCATTTTAAGGAGAAAGATTAAAAAAAAACTACTCAGAATTCTTAGAGAAAATAAAACCACACTTTAGTTTAAAAGTAGAAATCTTTATCAAACCAACATGAAGCCTTTATTAAAACCTAAAGTAGCTAAAAAAACAAATATAAAAACTTATCTCAAATCCTCCACCACTCTTGAAGTTCCTTTGAATCTATTCTCTTTTACAACACTCTTAACACTCAGAATAAAACTAAAAAAAGGTTAAAATCTCTCCAAACGTTCCTATCCAAACTTCTTCAAGAACTTCTCAAGAATCTCTCTTTTCAAGCACACTTCTAAAAGTCTCAACTTCATTCTTTTATAAATCTCCATGAGGTGCCTTGGTAACTCGTCAAAATGTATCCTAATTTGATGTATTCTCTAAGGGATGCCTCCTTTCACAAGTATTTAAATCATATTTTCATTTCTATTCGTCATAACCACCCTCTTTAGCCAATAGGTACCTCAAATGTCCCTTCAAAATTTGGAAAAATGAATTAAACCATAAAATAACTGCCTCTGGTGCTTAAGCGCAGGACCTCTGGTGCTTAGGCACGGCCTTCTATGTTTCACCGGTGCTTAAGCGTCAAATGGGGCTCTTAAACTCCAAAACACTTTTGCACTATTGTCACATTTTTAATCCAAATTTGATCCTTTTTCAGTCATTTTAGCATTTTTCATCTTTTTACTTTTACCTGAAAGAAAAACACACAAATACCTTCCATTAAAGCGCAATGTCTTAAAATAGGAATAAAAATGTGTCTAAAAATATTATATATTTTAGATGTATCACAGGGGCATCTACTTCTTGACATACATCACTGGAAAACATTATGAACCAACTCATGATACAGTAATTGGATATATGTAAATATTCAGAATCAGATTGGAGAGATTGGAGAAAGAAATGTTTATAATGACGAGTATAAGCAGAAGAGAGTTCAACATGATTTAGCTTTTGAGGATGCTATGGTGAGATACCTTAGGGGTGAATCCAATGTGGAATTTCCTACTAGCCCAAGCTTCAGTCCTTATGCTTCTATTCTGTATTTAATTCTCTGAAAATTCATTAGAATATATTATGTTTCATTTAATATTTTAAATCTTGTATGTATTCTTAAAGTTAGTACCTGTAGTATACCATAGCCCAATTTCATAGCCAAAAATCCTCTATAGGTTAGTTTTTATTTGCATGCATTTAGTGTTTTCTTTCACCAAGTAAATTTCATGATAAAAAATTTTCAAAATACATAAAAAATTAAGTTTGGGGGGAAGAAAATTTTCTTTTAAAATGAATTAAACTAAATTTTATTTTTCCTTAAGTAACAATATTTTTAGAATTAATTTAACATGACCTAGGATATTAAGATTAAACTTTAAATGACTATACTTATGTTTATGAATATTATGGTAAATTTAGGTAAAAAGTTTTTAACTATGAAGGTCAATTCTAAAGGTAGAGATATTTGGTATGATAAGATACGACTACTTTTTTCTATTTAAAGTAAAGGAAAATTTATTTTTTAACTATTAAGAATTTTATAGTTTCATGTAATAAGAAAAGAATGAGACTTTATGAAAATCATTAACTAATATAACTTATAAAGTAAAGAAAGGTAAGGAGTTTTACCTTTAAAAAGATGATAGTGAAGTTCAAAACTATTAAAGGCTATCCAGATATAGTAATCCTCACTTGAAAAAAAAACAATAATAAAGTAATGAAAAGTTCCAAAAAGAAAAAAAAAAGGAAGAAGAAAAAGGAAAGAAAAGAAAAATAAGTGAGGAGAAGCTTCAAGAGATGTCTAATCAAAAATTGTCTTCACTTGAATCAACTTAAGGACAAAGTTCTATTAAATTTTCTAAACTTATATTAGAATATTAGTAAAGTTTTCATGAAGTTCTTTTTCATATGAATATTCTAAATATCCTTGATATGGCAAATTGCATTTCTTCTTGAAATGAATAAAGATTCAGAAATTTTAAAACTGACTAATAAGTACTCTTAGACTTAGAATTTGAATATAAGTTATTAAAGGTTTTTCTTAAATTTTACTATTTTATTTATTGAACTAAAGTATAGAAGTTATAATTTAGTCTCTATCCTAAGTCATATGCTTTTATGTAGTAAGAGTGTCACTTGAGGACGAGTAACATTTAAGTTTAGGAGATTTTGATACACAAAAATAATATGTAGTTTTAAATATATATATTTTATGATTATTTTTGTCGATATTGCACTTTAAATAAAGGTATTTTCAATATTTTTGTTGCAGGTATATCAAGTTTAGGCATTTGGAGCAAAAGTAGCCAAAAGGACAAATATTGGAGCCAAAACAATGAATTCTTTTATTCTTGTGCATGATGCTCCAGAATGGCACCAGAAGAGCCGGATTGGCCCAAGATCCGCAAAAACCCATAATAGCTCGGTCTTCAGCAAACCAGCGCATGATTCGCCAGATTGGCGCTACATGCGTCATTTAACTGAGAGTTGGCGCATGATGCGCCAAATGCGTCGGCGATGACATTTTGTGGACTAAAGTGGTTCGAGACAAATTTTGCACAAATTTTCAAAGAGACACTTGTTCTAAACATTCTTTGGAGTAATTCAATGCATCTTGACACTTTGGAAGGTTCTTTTATGAAGAGATATCTCTCTTGGAATAATGTACATGTCTTTTGAATTCAAAAGAGTCGACTTTTGGACAGAATTTTGGAGGGAATATTGAATTCTTTTTGGAGGGAAACAGCCTTTGATAAAAGAGAGGGAAGTATAAAGCTTGATAAGGAGGAGTTTTGAGTTGAGTGAGGTGTGTGTGGCATGAAGGCTAGAAGGAGATTTAGAGAGAGAGAGAGAGAAAGTCAAGGGCTTGGAGATTTCTTCAAGGATTGTAAGAGGAGAGGGAAGGTGAGAGATTTCTTCTTCATTACACTTCTAATGATTGCTTGTAAAGAGAGAAGGGCTTGGAGAGAACTTTCAAGAATTTTTTTGGGAAGGATTATGAGATAAGTTGTGTATTTTATTTCTTTGGTTTTGTAAACTTTTTTTATATATGAAATTTATGTTTTATCGTATCCTTCTCATGAATTCTGAGTATTTTCTTTATCCTTCTCCCTACTTTGAGATAAGATTTTATGAATAATTGATTTTGATTTATATAGTTTTAAATATCTATAATTTGTGATGATTTAAACACCGATCTTCATTTACTTTTTGATCTGACGAATTTAAATATTAAAATGTGTTGAGAAACATATGTTCCCAAAGGGCTATGAATTCTACAACACGGGAAGAATCACATTTGATTTCATGGGAGAGTATTTCATCCATGGGTTTTAGTTCAAATAAATAGGGAAATATACTTTGTTGGATGCAGACTTGGAGATTTTAAGGTGACAGATTAAAATCCCCAATTTGGTCCAGTTGATTGGAAACTGATGTAAGATTGTTAGCCCTTAGGGGAGGGAGTAGCGGGAGCTCTGGAGTGGTAATCAGTATCCTCTCAACCTAACCACATAATTAGGGACCAAACTCTGGATTAGTCAATATTTTTTATGCACTTGGAAGAGGGTAAAAAATAGGATTGCTCCTATTTGGCACAAAATAGTTTTTATATATATTTTCAAATGATCTTAATTTCTTCACAATTCATATACTCGTTGTAAAGGGAAAGGATGCTTTCTTAAATTTAAACTTTCCGTCACAACATCTTAGTTTTAATTTCCCTAATTTCGTTTTTGAAAGTTTAACATTTAGTTTAGTTAACTATGTCTTTCAACTGCATTTAATTAGCACTCACTTGTTACTTTATATTCAAACTTTGCACTTTACTTTTTTTAGTTTTAAAATTATACTATACATTATAATCTTAAGAACTTATTTATATGCATTTCTAACTTTCTTGTGGGATCGATATCTAGGACTCCATTAGAGCTCTTTATTACTTGAGTGATATGTATATTTGTGTTATCTTTAAAGAGGATTTGGTAGTTTAAAGATTTTTAAAATATAAAACTATTTTAGTTGAAGAAATTTTGTTAAGATTAATTTGCATATCTGCTATTGTATCTGTCATGTGTGTTTTGTAATATTAAAAAATATTTACAAAATTAACACATTAAGTCCACCCGCATCACTTTTCCACCATGTTGTTCGGGAAATAATACTTTTTCTAGATAAAAAATTCAGGTCTCACACTCTCAGATTTGATGCTACTTTTTAGGAGTTCTAACACTTCTTTTAGTTCTCATTAAGGTAAGGTTCTTTAAATAACACCGCTCCATAACATGAAAGAAGATCTCATTGATCGTCTGCAATATAGGTTGGGAATAACTTTCTTGCTCACTACAACATGAAAGAAGATCATATGGATCCCCTAATAAGCTTGGGATAACAAAATAAGATCACGTTGATTGCCTACTTTACAGATCGAGATGAATTCCTTCTTATAGGAAATCTTTTTTATCAGCAATTTTATGGGAATCATTCTTTTTCCTCCTCTCCTAGGCATTTCTATTTGCTCAAAACAATTGCAATTTTATATAAAAAAAGATGTATGACATTAAAGTAGAAAATTGTTTTAGGCATTACGAAAAAAATTAGTTGTGGCCATTAAAATAAAAAAAACTATTTCAAGCAAAATAAAAAAGAAAACTATATCAACCATTTATAAAAAGGAAAAAAAGTACTCCTGTATGCTGCTGTTGACATCGTCGGTGTGAGGAGCTCACCATCTGCTTTAAATGCCTATCGTCCAGGCTTCTGCCATCATCCATTCACATGAGATCCCAGCAGTTCATTTTGGAAACTTGTTAGAGTCTTATCTAAAAAAAAAATAAAAGGCAATTTAATATATATGTATTTATGTAGATAGGCACATCATGAAAAATAAAATACTCCATATTCAATATTTTTGGATGGCAAAATTATCGCTCCTAAAAATATAGAGGCAACTGATATCTCTTCAACAAATTTCCAACATCTGACACTAAACATAAGGAATGACACAGATCACGAGGTGAACTTTTGAGTAAGAAATACTCAAACTTCAATAAACTTATATTCAAACTAACTTTCTTTATAAGTCAAACCCAATGGTATCAAAAATTTATCCAATCCAAACCAAATCAAGCCTGATAGAGCCATTAAGTCACTTTTGGAAGCACATTTTGAGAAAGTTAATTAAGTGTTTAATCTTGTGATCATATCATCAAACCGAGTGTCTCGATAAGATAAATACAATGAGCCTAAGATTGCTTAGTTCTGACATTTTAAAGATACTTGAATGTTCATCAAAGATCGTCTAATTGTTGAAATCTCTCTCGGTTGTGCGATTAAAGTGGTTTTGATTCCTTCAATAGTTGAAATCGGGACACTATAGAGAAAGTACTACCTCCTCTTAAGAAAGGACCTGGAGCTTGATGCTTGAAGAAAACTAGAGCTTGGAGATGGAGCTAAACTCCAGCATCACTTCTACACTAATGATCAGAAAAATGCCTCCCACTCCAGCAGCCCTTCACTATCACCAACCACTATCGACCACCAATCGCCAGTTGCCTAGATCACCATCGGTTGCCGCCCACTCCTTGTGACGAATCACCTTACAAAACCACATACAAAGTGGTGCATCATCCCGGACGTCGTTCGATGGTGAATTGAAGCTCTAAGTTTTACTCTTGGTTGTTATCCTCCTTATAACCTGGCGACAAGTTCATTTGCTCATGGAATTTCTAGCTCAGAAGATTGTCTAACAATTTCCCACTGGTAGGCTATATCAATAATCACCAATTTATAGTGGATTTGTTCAACTAGCCTTACGAAGTCCTGTGACTTTTTTCCTTTCTAGATTTTCCACGAAAAATCTTCTGGCGTTACTGCCAAACACTTTTTATTACCTGAAAGTGTGCAAGATTCTCGTACAATGCTAAAACATTAGTTAATCACTCAACTGCTGCGAATTCTTTTACACTAAGAAAATAATAATAATAACAAATATAGTAATAAAAATGTACTCCAAAAAATGATATACACAAATCTCGAGAGGATCTAAATGTCTAGATAAAAAGATATATGAAGAAAACATACCAAAATTATATATGAATATCAAAATGCACCATAAGAAACTATAATTCCCTTATTAAAGTGGGAACCATAAAAAGGCACCATACAGACCTTTAAGTCCAAATTAAATTGGGGACATAAAAAGACACTATAAAGGCTTATAACTCTCTCATTAAAATAAGGGCAAGCATGTAATTTTAGAGTTGGTCCCTCTATCTTCTTTAAATAGGGGAATCGTACCACGTATGAGAAAGAGTGGGGGTTTTGGCTCTTTTTTTTAGTCCTATTTTCTGTAAAAAGATACACTCCCCTTTTCTTGTAATACCAATATTGTCAGCATAAAATTGGTTAAATAGGCTGAAGATTCCTCAGTTCTCCTCTATGGGGCAATTCCATTCATTCTATTTTATATCTTTTTCCTTCACTGCCTTTTTTTCTCTCCTAAGGTCCTTACTACTTCGATTCTTTGGCATGCCTCACAGGACAAATTTAGATTCAACATCTTCAAAAGTAAGGTGAGCATGGAGAAAGCTAACAACAAGAAGAGAAGCGATGCCAACAAAGATAAATAAATACATCTCAAAGACACTCCTAATAGGAAGTGCATTAAAGAGTTTATTTAACAACAGATCTGGAGTCAGAAATGCCACTTCTGTTGACTTTATAGAGGCTTTGGCTAGGAGGCAAGTACCATGTATCGCTGGCTTGCAACGGTCAAAATAAGCCAACTAACTGTACATGCTCGCCGCTTGGTTAATTCCGAGTGGTTAACACCCCATCTAGCAAATAAACTGAGTGTTACCTCACAACTTATCAAGTTTAATGTTACAAATTTCTCTAAAATTATCCTAAGTTCAATTGATATTCAACAAACTCAATTCTGAGTGGGCGAACAAAATGTAAGAAATAAAAATTTCTCCTTCGAGACAAGCAAACAAAAGATTTCTCTCTGAGGTGAGAAAATAAAAGAATTCTCTCCATGGCAAGCAAAAAAAATGTCTCCCCTCCAATGGAGACCAAATGAAAGAACTTCGGGATGAGCGAGAAATTGACGGTCCGACCTGAAAAATGGGATGGACGAAGAATAAAACTACAGCTGGATGGTATCACGACTTGTAATTTTCTCAAGAGCTAGGTCAACAGTCAATACAGACAACCAAATCAACACAAATGAGTACCTCAACACAACACTAAAAAAATGTTGACTGAGGGAAAAATGCTTTTGAGCTAACAAAATAGTGCAAGAGATGACAGAACAGAGCAAAGAACACCTAAATAGGGAGTATCATCAGTGATTCATGCAATCATTTTTTTTTTCTTAAAAAAATTTCTTCTATTTATCACTACTGTCCCTATCAAAAAGCCAAAAAAAATTGTATGATTTAAGATGCAAACCCAAAAATGGTCTGCATGAATCTTAAAACAATCTAATGGTCTAGATAAAAAGATAGATGATGAAAAGGTGTCAAAATCGGTTATGACCAGAAAAATGCATCATAAGGACCTGTAACTCCAATATTAAAACGATAACCATAAAAATACGTCATAAAGACATGTAACTCCTCCATTATATTAGGAGCAAACATGTAATTTTTTACATGGTCCCTCTATCTCCTATAAATATGGAAATCATATCATGTTTAAGGTGGGGTGGGGNTGTAAGCAATCATTTTACCTAGATGCGACGCTCATTTTAGAAATGCGACAGTTGCAAGATTGGTGGAAAATATAATATAATACATAAAATTGCAACAGATTATCATCCCCGGAATAGTGGTTTAGCGGAAGTATCTAATAGTGAAATTAAGAAAATTTTGAAAAAAAGTATTAATCCTAACAAAATGGATTAGTCTATTAGATTATATACTGCGTTATGGGCATACAAGATAGTTTATAAGACACCTATATGAATTATCTCATATAGATTAATTTTTGGGAGAACTTATCACTTACCAGTTGAATTGGAACATAAAGCTTACTGGGCGATAAAAGAATTTAGTTTCAATTTAGAAGAAGTTGGTGAGAAAAAAGATTATGAACACTGTCGTTGCCGGTCCCAAGTCTAGATGTGAGGGTTGTGTTAGGTAGTGACAGCCAGCGTAAAACTTGTCGAAAAAATCATGACATGAATCCTTTTAATCATTGTGTAAGTGTTAGGGTGTCCTCTGGAAGCGACGCGTTGTATTGCCTGAATACAATGATAAGTGTGCAAGGGTCGCTACACTGGCGTCCGGGTGTAGTGTTAAATAAGCAAGGGTTCTCTCATTACGGGCGAATGCGGGTAAAGAAGTTAGTCCATAAAACTAACGAAATTAATATCAGGATAGGATCTTGGAATATAGACACACTCAATGGAAAATTAATAGAATTAGTTAATATTATGATTCATAGGAAAATTAATATCTTATATATTCAAGAAACTAAGTGGGTTGGAGAANCTTTCATATCACAACAGAAATGCTACCAATTGAACTTCTAAAATGTAAAATAAACACTTTCATGGATAAATAGGGTGGCGTGAATGTAAGAAATTAAAGTTCAAGTGAAAGAAGTGTAAAAGCATAGGAATTGAGTCATATGGTTGTAAATATAAAATCTTAGGTCTTGATTGTGTAAATACAGAAGGATTAATTGATGTGCGAAGAAGTACGCAAGAAGAAGAGACACTGCATGGAATGGGATCCTGCTAAAAAGTTAAACCAAGAGCTTTAAAGTCAACCAATTTAGCTCTTCTGTGTCTTGTCTTAACCCGGGATTAAAGTAAATAACCTAAAAGATAGAGTTATGGGAATTAAGATTCTGAAAAGCGCAAAGGAATTTGAGAGGATTACTTTTCTTGATGGTTCGGGTAGGAGCAGCCAAAGAAATTTCAGTTGCCTTTGTAAGCCGCAATCCAGTTGTTGTCTCTTTTTCGGCAGTCGGAGGTTCGGCGAGGGGAGTTTGGAGCAGATTTTTTTTTTTTGTTTAGGTTAAGTGCAGCAGAGAATGAGTGCTTTCTTGCAAGCCGAGAGAAGCCACAGGAGGAACAGTCGCGCGGGATTTATTGGAGGAGAAGAGATGAGCCACTCTCTTTCCCCAGAGTTGGAGGAAGAGGTCTTTCGGCTGGAATATCAAAAAGCGAACCGATGGATCCCTAGGGCCACCAAACCAGGAATCTTCGCCACTCGCTCTATGGAATCCAATAGATGAGGGCTTCAGAGAGAAGGAAATGGCGCGGAGTAGGCGAGGAATGCAGAGGCAGGGCAGAGTGTAATCGAGCGAAGGCATCGGGAAGGAGGGTACTTAGCCAACCGAGTGCTTCGGAGAGACCCTCTCGAATGGTTAGCTTTCCAAAGGAGGAAGCTGCAGCTAATGGAAGCATTCTGTCCCGAGGAATGAAGCAAAACCAGGCTTCGGAAAGGGAGACGGGAAGGAGGACTTTGAGCAGAGGGTGTCGGGTGAGAAAAATTATTGCTTACGTTTGCGTGCAGCTATCCATTGCTAGTGAATGAGTGAGCCCCATTCACACGGAATAATCACTCATTGAGTGAAGAGTAAGAGGTCAACGAAGGAGAAGATGCGGGAAAAGGAGTGTCGTGAGCTAGTTAGGGCGCGAGAGAGTTCCTCCCGGACCGAATGGAGAAGGCTCGATCGAATGGGGATGGGAGTGTTCGCGTGAAGGGAGGGACTTCAGAAAACTATTTTTTTCATTATATATATATATATACATATATAT
>JXCR01075551.1:92047-115591 GCA_002079205.1 Phalaenopsis hybrid cultivar
TTTTTTTTTTTTTTTTTTTAGTTATTCATCAACTTCCATTTATTCCCGGTTATTCTGCATCTTAATGGATTGTAAAACTGCATTTTAAAGCAATTAGAAGAAATTGACAGATTAGCTAGCATTGACTGAATACTGAAAAATTCTTCTTCAATAATATCCTTAAAATGAGTAAAAATCTATATGACTGGTGTATAGTGAAAATTGAAGAGAGTCTTCATAATTTCCCTTCAAAAGAAGCATCACATGGCATCACATTATATCCTCGGAACTGCATGCCATCGATATTTTTGTATCTCTATATTTCTCCACTATCTTTTAGCGCAGTAGTGCATTAGTCTTCTGTTATCATCTGCCAAAATTTTGTTTATTAAGAGTTACGTTGCAATAATTTAGTCTTTAATTTACTATTTAAAATTAAATAATCTACAAAAAACATTTAAGTTGTTTCATGTAGACATAAAAATGTTTTATTTTGTAATGTATAATAGCTCGAGGGGTTGCAACCCTTGCAGTTCAAGCTCAGTCTTTGTGTGGTAATTTTGCATCATCCATCCTCCAGAAGATAATATAGAACCATTGATATGGTCCCCCCGAGAAGCTGTACTTGGTAATATTCGCTCCATTTCATTTAACCACAAGAACTGATATCGCTGGTAAGGGAATCTCAATCGCTCGTTCGAATATTGTTACACCACTAATCTAAAGCTTTGTTTTGAACATCAAGTTGCAGTGGCTTATGAATGAAACCTTGTAAAATGACCATAGAAAATCATGATTCTATATATGTAGAGGAATGCAGTACTATTACTCATAGATTTTTATGATGCAGGTATTTGGCACACAAGTTGTCGAAAGCACAACCGACTCTATTGTTATTGACGTTGAAGTTGTAGAAGAAACCACACTATCGGGTAATCCAACCTTACATCTATTTCCATTTTTTTTGCTCTGAATACGTTCTCGTTCATAGGTAAGCTGTTCATACTCCGAGAAGATATCTATGTTTAATTCTAAGCCTTTCATGATGTTCATATATTTTCCTTACATGCACTGAAAGTTCTCAGTATTTTATCTTTATAACTTTTTGAAGTTCTTCAATTCTCTCTTTGAAATAATCTGGCGCGGCTTGACGAACTGTGGTACATACAACTAAAGGACCAATGCAACAACGACAACATTCCTGTCTTTTGGGATGATTTTTTTGATATCCTAGCTGGAGTAGACATTTTTTGGCACATACTTCGATGGTCGGTATCCATTGACAACCTTAGTGTTTGCATTCACAAACTCTAGGAAGACATCCTCTAGCGTGTACTAAATAAACTCATACACTGGAGTGGAAACAACTACATCAGTAGTGGCTGCTAGGACTAAATCTTCTCCTTTCTTTTGTACATCTTATGGATGCAATGATATTGGTTTCTCATTTGAGGTCTTGTTAGACCAATCTTTAATTTCACTAAATGGACGTAGGTAAAGCCACTAACGATCCCTCTGACAGAAGCCATCACCATTGACTTTATTTTAGTAGCTTTAAAGCTTTAATCAACCCTTAGTTCAGCTCCCTCCTTGACGATCCTTTTGACTTTTTCTTTTTTATTTCATTTTTTATTTTCTTAACATCCCTTTTGAGCTTTTTCTTATTCATTAACTTATTCTCTTCTTTTCTCTTCTTGAATTCTAGAAGTGGTTTCTTGCCTTGGGTTTCCTCACGACCAATTATATTCAATAGTGACCCTTCATACATCATCTCTACTTCATTGGAGTCCATCTTAAAGATGATGTGTGATCCTTGTTTAATGGATCTGGAGTCTAGCATGAGATTTATGTTGTTTTGGAAAATGAAGTTCAGTTTCTCGCCAACCATTTTCAAGTAAAAATATACGTATACTGTGCTCAGTTGAATGAAAAAAATAGTAATTAAAATTTAGAATTTATTTAGTGAATTTTATTTTATTTATCAAAATATGTTTTTTATTGGGGTAATTCATATTACATTGAATTAGAATACAGGGAAGTATCCTATACTCTAAGAGTAGAGAAAATGAAAAACATGAAATTGTGAATTTTAATAAAATATTGGTTAAAATGTATTTTATTTTTATGATATTACATTGAATTAGAATACAGGGAAGTATCCTATACTCTAAGAGTAGAGAAAATGAAAAACATGAAATTGTGAATTTTAATAAAATATTGGTTAAAATGTATTTTATTTTTATGATATTATTTTTTGACCAAGTAATGAACAAATACTGCATCGGTGTTTTAAGTTAATAACATTTTATTTCTAAAATTGATTCTTAAGAAAATTAGGATTCATAAAATTTCTTGAGTTTTCTTCCATTAATTGAGAGCATATGCATTTTTTCATGGTAATTAACAAGCTGGTAGGGTCCTCCAAAATATACTTTTTCCATGACAACTAGAGCTTGTCAAGTTGGTTTGAACATCCCTCCTACTTTGAGATACATAAGATTAGTTCTTCATAGCATGAGCACTAAGTCACCTACTTCGTTCTTGGGTGAACCAATTTTTTGTGCGCTTATAACATTTTTGCTTGGAATAACTCCATTGGTTGTTGAGCCCTCAAATGTTTTCCTACTAAACAATTGATTTTCTTGAGTCAGAGCTTCTTATTTTCTTTGGTTGTAATTTTATTGGCAACAATGATTCAGAGTAATAACATCTAGACATCGAGAAGAAGCATGGCCTCAAACCCATACAACATAGCATACAGAGTAGACTTTACGAGAATTTTATACGTCATTCTATATGCCCACAAAGTTTCTATGAAATCTTTATGCTACTACTTCTTGTTATTAGCTAGGGTAATCGTCAAAATTTAAACCAACATTTGTTGAAGGCTTCTACTAGAATGTTTTCTTTTGAGCAGTAGATAATCGACTATGTCCATTCTATTTACTTTTGGTCGGCACCATAAGAATGGGAGTCTTGGCAGTAGTGCTATCACGACCCGAAATGGTGTAGTCCTAATTATGTGCATTTTTTATATTATAAAGTGAACTTTTATTATCACTTGGCATTTTTTTCTGGAACAAGGGATCTTCATGTGACTGTACAAATGTCAATCGAAATGCTAACCTTATTTCAGATGCTAAAATTGGTAGTTCCATTGATGTGGCAGTAGGCACTCTCGCCCTAAGGTAATGCTTGGTGAGAATTCTAGATGATGATAATACATGAGTTGTCATGGCAGTGATAGGAACATGTGTCGGGGACACCAGGTAGAACTTTATAAAAACCGATAGAAGAGACATTTTCTATTTCTTGAGTATTATTTTAGTATGTTGTGGATGTCTATGCACATTTATTTTGCACTTCAAGATTTTATTCTTCATGTTATCAATGTTGGCACATCCTAGCCCTTGTAGAATCTAAGAAATAGAATGTCCCTCCTTACATACCAGCTTCTCGAACATGAATTAATATTTTGACGTCATTAAGTTATTCCTCTAATTTTATTACTATAGAATGGTTTGACAGAGTTGCATCATTCTCACAATCATCTTTTTGGCTAAAAGTTGTGAACCCCAGGTAAAACATTCTCCCTCCTAGTAAGGGGAGGTCTCAAGAAATCCAACTCACTCATTTCAATCTCTCTTTTCCTTAGGCCTAAATGTTTTCAAATTCTTAGCTTTATTCATTTTTGGGAGAGTCTAATTCTTGTTTCTCTACTGCATCCGAGAGAGTGGTGCTAGACCCAATCTCAAACACTAATTGTAAAGAGGCATAATTTGTCTTACTAGAAGTAGCAGCATACTTTTCAAAACACTTATCAACTATAAATACAACAGGATTTCTTCTGATAGGAATAGTCTAGATTTGGACAGTGGTTCTCACATCCTAAAAAAAAAATTGGCTCCTTCTATATGAAGACCCTTTTTAGTGAAGGGAATTATTAATCAAACTTTAGATTGAACTCTAATATCAACTACATTAAGGTAAGTGTATCTGACTTAACTTCAGTACCGATCACATTCCCTAGAGTCATGTTGACCTAATCAAAATCGGTTCCATTCCTAATCATCGAACTTTAATACATAACATCTTTACTTAAAGCCAGTTTCACTCTAAAAAAATAAGATAATTTACTTGGGGGAAGACATTTCCAAACTTTTAAGAGAATGGAGTATCGGTTTAGTTTTGTTCGATGCTCCATTTCAATTATGGAGATTTTCAAAGAGAAAATGTACTTCATGTCCTTTTTGGTAAATTGGGCGTTCCTCAATATTAGTCATTTTCTTTATTTCTAGTTTTTATCTTCATTTTAATTTCAGTTTTTGTTTTTTCTTATGTTTTAAATTTCACAAGATTTCTGGTATGGTAGAATTTTAGTTTAAATTGTTTTGAACTAGTGAACCTAAGAGAAGGAAAAAATTTGATAGAATCGACCCAACCTTAAGACTAAAGAAAATATTAAATATAATTTCTCTTTTTTCTTTTTTTAATGAAGTATTTATTTTTTATCTGGGGTTCCATTATTTAGAATTTAATGATTCTAGAACCCATTTAGTTAAGGGTGTTTAAATGAATGATTTTATAATGAAAAACAATGTTGGTTATATTTGCCTAATATTGAAAGGAGCATGATATGAAAATAAAATAAGTGTAGTTTAGCCTATATAGAACATAGAAACAATATTGATGTATGAAGATAAAAGCATCAACAAGAAACGAAAAGGGAAATTTTCTCAAATGAGATGCCAAAATAATATGTTGGTTTAATTTTTTGTTGTCTTCTTTGGAAATCATATAGATTCAAAGATATAAATATCTGAGTAATCAAACAAGATATCAAAAGTAATACAATATCCCAAATGATAGAAATTTTACTTTATGATGAGTTTAATTATCTAAACAAAGAAATTTGGATATTTGTTTGGCCTATGATTAAAAACAATAAATCTTTCCCTTATGTAATCAAAACACTAAATAGATATTTGATTAATATGGGGTTCAAACTTCATATAAGGGCCTGCTCTTATAGTTAATTACATTTTAATAAACAAATGGTACTTGAGAAAATTTTTTATTATGGTTATGATTTTATCTTCAAGAAATTCTTATGTATAGTTCCAATAATTGATTACTTGGCATGCCAAAAGAGAAAGTCTAATAAAATAATATTTTTTATATGGAACCCAAAGGAAGAAGAGAAAGAGTTGTCGAAGATATTGAGAAACTTAGGAACACCTCAACTATCTAACTGTTTTACCTTAATGGCTTTGAAAGAGAATTATTGGATGTTTACGTTGACATTTTATTAAATATTTAGAACATTGATCACATGATATATAAATCACTAGTTCTCTAGCAATTTCACTAAGAAACCTTAGAGCTAAATCTCAAGCTTTAAGGCAAGAGAATAGAATAAACCTCATTAATAAATTTGGTCAACAAGAGATTGTTAACTCCATTTGAGATTTTATATCACTTTTGATATAGTGAGACTAAAATGCAACACTAGAAGAATTTCAAGTTATATAAAATACAAATTATCAAGTATAAAGATCAAAAGCTTATTAGAAAATAATTTAAGCATACAAAGATGATTTTATTGTTTAGTTCAAAAGAAATTATTTTTATAAGTAGATAAATTTTTAGTTGGAAATCATGTTTATTGTATTTAAAAATATATGCATATGAAGAAATTGATATTTAAGAAAAGATCAACACTTATGTTTTTAAAGTTAATGATCAAAGATTGGAGCCTTATTTATAAGGTTTAAGCATATTAGAGGAAATTTAGAGTTGGTTTATCCAAAGTAAATTTTAAAACTAATCAGTTGATGATGTAGAACTAAATAAGTAAAACTCAGAAATGAGAGGTTGATAATATAAAACTAAGCACTTCATTGGAGGAAGCCAAAGTGTAACCTTATTATGTTTAATTACATGATTAGAACATATAAGAGATATTTTAGAGTTGTTTCAACCAAAGTAAATTTTAAAACTATTAAGTTGAAGACATAAAACTAAGCAAGTAAAACTCAGAATTGTGAGGTTGAAGATATAAAACTAAGCACTTCCTTGGAGGAAACAACAATATAATCTTTTTATGTCTAATTACATGATTTTTTGTGTAATTAAAGCTAAAAAAATTTGTTATAATTGTGTTTTGTTCAATTGTGCACTATTTTAGTGATCTTTGTTTGGCACTATAACATTAATTATTTAGTATTGAAGTGTTGTGACATGTTCCTAGTTCTGTCATTTTATGCACCTGTGTCATGCTACATGTCAGTATGTTATGAATATTCTTGTGTTGTTGAAAGAGAAACCATAACACTGCATCACTAAATGTATAGTTCCATATGTTTTTGTTCAAAAAGTAGGCCACTTCTTGGTACAACTGATTGATTTGGTCAAGAAAAGAAATCTTAAGTAGCACAAAAGAGCTATAACTTAGCACAAAAGTGCTAAAAAAATTTACTTGGTGGAAATCATATAATTTTTTTGCAAAAAATTCAACTATATAATTTTATAATTCATGAGATTAATGACATTAATGATCATTAACCATTGTTCGACTAACACTAGCACTGCAATACTAAAACCTAGCATCATAGTGTTTCCTTATAGCATCACAACACTATTTAGAGATGATTTTGAAGTCACTTCAGTGCCATCCTCAATGCCCCAAAACCTTGGCTTGCTCTTTGGGAAGTGTCACTGTGCTACCCATCTACTACATAATGATAAGCAACATATTATATATAAGCCGGTTGTTTTAATTCATTTTCACCATTTTCATTGTGTTTGAGGTACATATTTCAAATTTTAGTGTTATTAATCATTATTTTCTCTCAATTAAACTTCCTTTTTGTTATCTATCAATGAATTATAAGCAATGTGGGAAGAAGCCAGCCTCCAAACCTTTTGAGACAAACAAGTTCATCTATCTATAGGATAAATGGTTGTAAACAAAGTCCATAAGATTAAAGAAGCTAGTCCAAAGTGTGGTTTCAAATGTCCATGTGGGAGAGTGTAAGGCATTATCATTCAAAGAGGTTGGAAAAAATTCTTGAAGAGGTTGTGAATGATTATACTTTTGCTTTAAGTTCTCTTCATGGGCCTTAGAGGTTGGATTTCATGTGAAAAAAACTAATAACAGCATTGACATATCTAAGTGACCACATGATGAAATTCTTATTTATCATAGTAGTCACACAGATTTTGATGAGATTCTTTCCATTCTTACTTAATATAACACTCTGATATAGTGCAAAGTGAGGGATAAGAAAATGATGAGCTTTCATGCTTTTGGGATGATGAAAGAGGCAAATGTTTAACACAATTTCATATTTAACTTGATGATGCATTGTTGCAATACTAATGAAGTGATTAAGGATTTTATTTTTTTGAATTAACATATTTAAAAATTCTTGAAAATAAATGTAGTTAGGATTATGCATCAATTAATATTCAATATAATTATGGAAAGTGTTGCATAATTGAAGATTCACAACTAAAGAGCGTTTCTTAGCATTGTAAAAAATCCAACACATAAACAAATAATAAGAATAATAGCTAGAGGTACTAAAAGTTTTTTTATGTGGAAAACTTGAAGGAAGAAAAACTTATGGGCATAGCCTAGTCAGAGTGATCCACAATTGTCTTTTGACAAGCATAGATCCTTATCCCACAGAGAGGAGAGGGTTGCAAAGTCTCTTCAAGTACAATGTTTATAAGTAGAAGGGTTCATTATTCAAGTGTCAAGAGGTGGTGGTACGAATAGTGATTACTAGAACATTAGTAGTCCATTTTTATGTTAAATCATTTTATAATATTTTGATACTCCATTGATATGTAAGGATCTTTGTTAATCAACTTGGAACATTATTGTAATGTACTTTATTACTTTGCCTGACTTCCATAATTATTTTGTGGGTCCACCAATGGTGATCAGTATGAGGTGGTTGTTGATGGTTGATAGTGGTTGGTGAATGATGGTCAACGATGGTAAGAAGCTATAGGAGTGATCTCTTAGCATTCAAATGCAGGATGACTCTGACTCCTCTCTTTTTCCTCCTTCAAGGTCCTCTCTAGCTCTTGTTCTCTTTTAAGAAGTTTGTATGGATATATTTATAGAGCTTGAAAGTGGCATCTCCTATGAATAAGATAAGAATTTGGAGCACTCCATTA
Organism: Phalaenopsis hybrid cultivar; assembly: GCA_002079205.1. Classification (NCBI taxonomy): domain Eukaryota; kingdom Viridiplantae; phylum Streptophyta; class Magnoliopsida; order Asparagales; family Orchidaceae; genus Phalaenopsis; species Phalaenopsis hybrid cultivar. The sequence continues at coordinate 100,217 of JXCR01075551.1, forward strand.
AACAACCCACGATGATTCCCTTGATCTCATTACATTGTATTGTCATTTATGTTTCTTAATGATATTAGAATTGAATGATTCTAGGCTCACTAGATTTATCTCATCGTGACGCTTTATTTGACTATAAGTATGTCAAAGTTTGAATCAAATTGGTCCTCCAATGAAACACCCAAATCTTTAAAAAAAGGTTTAATGGCTTGATCCAAACTTGATTTGACTTTAATTGGATTAACATTAGTTTCATTGAGTTCCTATCATTGAGTCAGTCAGTTTGATTATAAGTTTACTAATATCAAAGACCTTAATGATTTTTAATTTGAGTTTGAATGTTTCTCTATTAGAAAATGTCTTGAGCCTTATACCATGCCATAAGATTCATGCCAAATGAGAAAGATTTGTAGATGTCGTATTCAGAAGTATGATGACAGCTCCTGGACACAAATTTATACTTTATTATATTGAATTTGAGCATTTTTTAAGATTCAACTGAGTAGTAGATCATTCCTTTCAACTGAGTAGTAGATCATTCTTGTTTAAGTTCTAATTTGTAGTAGATTCCTCTATTTTGAGGGCTCCATTATTACTTTGGGTTATGTTCCTCCCATCCATTAATATATATAGCTAGAGTTTCTTTCTACATGGAAGATCTGGAGTATGTTATCAGGGAGCACTACTTTAGCTATGAGAGGTGGCATTATGTGATGGGCAAAAATTTTATCATTATGTTGATCAACATATAAGGTAATATTGCTACATGGCTTGCGACCAAACAAAGTTCAATTTGTATAAATATTTTATGTTGAATGTACTTGTAAACTCTTCCTCGTTTCTTTTAATCACATCTTTGTTGCACTATGCGACTGCAATTCATCCTATGAAATAGGGTGATGATGACGATGAAAAGGAGGGAGAGGATAAAAAGTTGTAATTTTATTTTATGTTGTACTATATTTTATTTATTTAGTTATATATATTGTTTATTGTTTTTTGTAATCTCTTTTTTGTTTATTATTTTACCTGTTTCTTGGAATAACTGTATACAATTTTAGTCACATATCTGATATAGTTGTATTTATTTGTTGTATTAATTAATGAAAAACAAAAATGGGAGAATGTTTACCCATTTGCTTCTACCTCTTTGTTTTTCATTATTACTGTTAGTTGTATATACACTCTCTTATAAAATCTCCTATAACACAGTCTTTAGAATAATCTAAACATAGAATTATAACCTAAGTCATATTGACTAGCAGTATATTTTGAAAATTTAAAAGATTTGATTTAACAATATTATAACTTTAACTTTCATAAAAGAAATAATACATAGATAAATAGTTAAATTTACATTAGATCTTGACTGAACATTGATTTGATTTCATAGATTAAAAGAATCCAACTTTATCATAAATTACCAATTAGTTTATATAAGATTTTATATACCTTTACAAATTAGTTTATCATAGTTAATCACACATTCATTACTCATTTTATATTGGAAATCAAATATATTTAATGTTCACTAAAAATTTATTTTTTTTAACTTTTAGTAAATTAAAATCATTAGAAGTAAATTACATCTCATTAAACACTGACAAACTATAATTTGCAATGATATTATTAAGATTAAAAATTTTGACAGTGGTTGGGATTCATGGTAAATACAATTTATGATTTAATATAATGAATTTAAAGCACTTTAAATGATTTTTTAAGTTAATTATATTTAAAAAAAATTCTATTAAATGAAATAGGAAGATAAGTATATAGTTAGGAATATTTGAGAGTATTAATACATAAATGTATGGACATTAATCAAACGTCCAGTAATATATAAAAACAAATGCATTTTTTATATCAATGTAATGCCATTTTGTATTTTAATGATATTTTATTTATTTATTGTGTAGGAAGTAGAAAAAATAATAATTTGAGAGAAAAGTGGAAAATATATGTAATGCCTAGACCTCAGATAGTCAGTGCCACAATATTACAAGCTTTTAAGATTAGACAAAATTTAGATCATAGTCCCATTACACTACTTTCTAGTTCTAAGGTGCCATCATCCAAGGATCACAATGTTATCACATATGGGATTTAAAGCCAACAAATAACTTGACATTACAACAGAACTATTTAAAGTTGTGGCACAACATCAGTAATACTGAGGTGTTACATCATGAAGTCACAACACATGTCATGACAAGATAATTTTCTCTTGGTTATGTGAATTTGAAGAAGTTGGTGAGCAGGACGGAGCAATTACATCAGTTTTTAAAGACTGCATAGCATACATGGGGAGTACGGATTGTTGTAGAAAATAATTGTGTGTGTATGCATACACGTATGTGTGTGTGTGCGCACGTGAGTATGAGTGTAGGTGTGTGTGATGTCGGAGTGTTTGAAGTAGGTGAGAGTGAAAGGAAGGTTGTGTAATTGTGCAAGTAGAGAATATCAAGTGTGGAACAGCTTTTCAGAGCTTAAACTGGGTGGTCTCTTTTCTACATTTTTGAATCTCTAAATTTGTTTCCTTACAATTACGTGTTCATTGTAAATATGTTAATAGTTAAGTTTTATTTAATTTAACTAGTATTAAAAAATCGGATTAACAAGCCATTTTGTTGACCTTGAACGTCCTTTACAAAAATTTTCCTTGCTATATTTTAAAATAACTTTAATATCACAATTTAGACTAGAAAACTTGTGGAACGGTATAGTTAACTTAGAATTTCTTTGGAAATGATGCAATACAATGTTTAAGAAATTACAATCTAAGGAGGAATAAAAAATATTGTAGAATTGAAACATATATCCTAACATAAATATAATATGACACCTTAATACTGCTTAAGTCATGATGGATATTAAGGAGTAATTCTATGTTCCAAGTACTCACTAATTCGAATAAACTTTCAGAATTTTAAAAACTCTAAAACAGTTATTTTATTTATACTAGAAACTTTATAAAGGTTTTCTTGGAGATTTGATAAAATTTGATTGGAAGTAGAACTTTTTATTAGCTTGATTTGTTATTTTGATTCATATCATTGTGGAAACATTTATGTATTTAATTTTTTACTATTTAGACGACATGTAGACTATGTTAGTTACAAAGGATGCATCAAACTACGAAAAATGAAATATCCTTGGTTGTCATATTTGTGGGATACATAAAGACAACTCCATGGTTATCTCCTCAAACCTATAGGTGGCCTCAAAAAGTTCGCATCCTCACCACCCACGTCTCCCATCATTATTTCATGCATTGACAAGGATAACTGCAATAAGAGGCCTGCTTTCCATCGCTTCTTTGAAAAATAAAAAAGGTTTATACTTCATTTTATGCAAAAGTAAATAGGAAAAAATTAATGAATTCACCATAGATTCTTTTTTTGGGAGGGCAGTCAAGAATTGAAACTTACCAAATATGATAACTTGATAAGTAGAGAATATTACATGTTTTGTGCGGCTTCATGTGCATCGAGATTGTATATATTATACAATAGTTATATAATTTTATCGGTATTTTAAGTCCCAAATTTAGTCGAATGGCAGAAATTCCCGACTGCGGTCACATGCAGTTATGATTCCCACGCCACAGAGAAAAAAACTGCGGCCCGATATCCACTAACAACAAGCCCAAGCACATGACAAGGCGAGGTGACAACCATGATGAAATTGAGTCCCAATTAGACACCACGAAAAAGCAGCATGTAGCAAACCACGGGAACCAATGCCAGAACAGGTAACGAAACAGGGAATCAACGGCTGAACCTAACCAACAACATAGATAACGAAACAAACCAATGAGAGCATTTTCGTTCATGGAAATTTTTTCTACGAAATAAGATAATTTTTTTTGAATTAATAAGTAAATATAAAATTGAACTATGCAATGTTAGTTCGTTCGTTTTTTTACACGCGTCCAGCATTTCACATGAATATAAATTCTAGATTTGCATCGTAGTTATTTTCGAAAGTTTAATTACTGAATATAGCATGCCCCATATTTAATTAGAAATCTGTTTTGCATTATATGGTGATTATTGGTTATGTGATTTTAAAATAGAATGTTGTTTTGGAATTATGCCTAGAAGTCATTGAAAAATACAAACGGAATGGTATAAGATGCAATAGCTGAATTTGAGTAATCATTGATCAATTCTGAAGAACATTTCGACAAAAGATGAAGAAAAAGAAGGGGAAGTTAAGGGAAAACATAAAGAAGAAAAAAGAATGCCCTCTACTCATGAAGTTGAACCCCAATCATAGTCAAGCATTCCAATAATTGTCAAAACTTGAGAAATGTCATAATTGAAAGAGAATCCAAAATAAAATAGAATGTGCAGAGCGTGACCCCTTCTGTGTATTTGGAATTTGTATCCAGATCGAAGAATGAGGCAGACACTATAGGGCAGTCTATTATTCCTCAAAAAATACTCCTAGAAAAGATGTTATAGAAGAAGGAACAATTATTGCGGAAGAAAATAAGTCACATGTTTTATCATATAAGAAAATTAACCAATATGTCTGTAGTTTGACCCTGACTCCACTGTCCTAAAAAAACGGTGGCTAAGTTGGAGGTTAAGGTTACAGCCTAACTAGATGAATATCCGAATCAGAATTTTTATTAAGGGTCTTCATCTAAAAATTTAGAAGCATAAATTTAACTTGAAAATAGTAATCGTAAGAAGTTGATGGAGTTAACCTTTGATTATTATTCACACTGTATGTCGAAGTTGGTTGAATATGGTTTGATAGCTCACACTTGGTTTAAACAGCAGTCGCACTATTTTTAAAAGTCTTAGATAAACTAAGAACAAGAAGCATATGATAAGAGGTAGTGTTTTATTTGCTAAAATAGAGTCATTGGACGATGAAGAGTACTGTATAGCCATCACAGGTCACCTAGAACCCAAAAAACCCATCTCAAAAAGTGGCCACCTTGGTGGGGAATTCTATTTAGAAAATTTAAAAGATTCAGATGTTCTTTCAATAGGAGTTGCACCTATTATTTTGGAAGGAGAAATCAAGTCAAAAGTTGTGAATTAAGAGAAGTAAATCTCAAAAATCTGGATAATCATAGATCTACTTTCATAAGCTCTCTTTTGAGTTAAAGCAAAGTTGAAGGCCTTGATGGTTTATGAATGTAATATAAAGACTATTTCTCCATGACTTTTGAGAAAATGACGAGATTATCTACTGATGTAACAAGTCACATATTAGAGATACAACTAGAGGTTACAACGGTCAAACAAACTCACGGAGAATAAGATTATAAGTCGAAAAACAAGTTGTTACCAAAGTGAAAAAATTGATCGAGGTTAATCACAAACGAGAAGAAAATTACGCTATGTGTTTATAAAGTATTTTACTAGTAAATAAAACGAATGGGCACATCCATTATGCATAAATTTAAGAGACCTAAATAAAGCGTGCCTAAGTATGAATTTCCACTACTCATACCATAACTAAAGATGTATATTAATGTTTTACACTTTATCATCTTTTCATTTAAGGATGGTTCTTTAGGTTATAACTAAACTAAAATGGCTTTGAAGGACGAGAAACACACAACATTTACTATGTCTGTCGGAGTATTTGTTTCTAAAGTTATACCAATTGGTCTAAAAAATGCTAGTGTCATTTACTAGCAGTCCAAAATCAAAATCTTTTTTTAGTTGATAATAAAAAAAAAATTGAATCTTATGTCGATGACCTTCTTGCAAGAAATAAAGAAAAGGAAAATCATCTTTTTGACTTAAGAATTGTATTTGAATGATTGCGTCTCTACGACCTTAAGATGAATCCTTTAAAATGTGCATTTGGCTGGAAAATATCTTAGGATTCTTTGTATGATATTGCGGGATTGCGATATATTGAGAGAAGATCAAAGTGATAATGGAAATGCCACTCCCTAAAACCTTAACGCAATTAAAATCACATCAAGTTAAATTGTCATATCTAAGTCACTTTATCTTTAACCTCTATGTAAAATACAAACCATTATCAGAACTGATAAAAAAGAATGTCAAATTTGATTGGTATAATAAATTCCAACAACTAATTGAACTCATAAAACAACATTTGACAACTTCTCCATTATTAACGAAACCTAATCCAATTCAACCACTAATATTATATAGAACTTCTTTAGATGAAACTCTTGGAACCTTATTAGCTTAAAATAATGAGGAAGGAAATGAGAATTCATTATATTACTTAAGTCATAGACTGATACTAACTAAAAAGAAATATACTTTAGTTGAAAAACATTGTTTTCCCTTCATTTTTGCAATCTAGAAGTTAAGGCATTGCATGCTCTCTAATAAAATCAGTCTCATTTCTAATTTCAATCAATTAAAATACCTAACGAATCACCTGATGGTGCCCAGGAGGAGTGATGATGTATGTCTTATGATTGAAAGGATTTGCCACTCTGTTTAACTTTTTTTCTTGCCCTAATCTCCAGTTAACTTATTCTCTTGAGTCATGTCAAGGATTCCAAGATTTTAAGAAATTAGGAGATGGAAGGAAAGGGCTGAAAATAAAAAATATGAGAGAAAGAAATGTTGAAAGGATTTTTCATTATGGTGAACTTTATAGAGAAATGATTTCTCATATAATGAAAACTACAAAAAGAAAAAATAGAGATTTTAGGTGTATCACCTATTATGAATTCTTAATTCTCTTATAGGAATAAGCTCTTATAGTTAATTACATCTTAGATAGGTAAGACTATCTAAGAAAACTTTTCATTCTCGTTAAGACTCTTTCTCCTAAGAAATGTCAAGGTCTAAGGTAATAGATTTCTGATAATTTGATTCTTCCATAAAGGTTTTATTTTGTTTTGTTTGTTATTTCAATGTCATATCATTTCATTTTATTTTGTTTGTTGTTGTCACTTCATTTTATTTTGTTTTGTTTGTTTTCGTCATATCATACTGTTTTGTTTTGTTTTTTTTTTCTTGTCAGTTTTTTAGTTTTGCTTGTTTTTGTCATATCATGCATTTTGTTTTGTTTTGTTTTTTTTTTTGTCATTTCATGTTCTTGTTGTTGTGTGGTTGTTTAAGACTTTTCTTTGGTTTTGTTGTCTTGAGATTCTGCTTCTAAATGTTATCCTAAAAAAAAAGAGTTAGCACATTGTATAACATGCAAAGGAAATCTAAAGCGAAGTTCTAATTTTTATGAATCCAATAAACCTGCAAAACAGACACGATTAACATAAAATCAATTTTTCAGATTTGTCAATTTTAGTTGGTTATTTAACTGGTTGAATAATTTTTAAACGACCCCGTCAAGATGTTTATGGCTCCATTGTCGTGGCGCCGTAAAAATATTCAAATTTACTTAGTCCTCGATGTGTTTAAACCAGGACTGGAAGATTCATGTCAACAACCATAGATTGCGTCATCCAAGAATTCTTCATAAATTTCAACATAGATGTTCAAGTTGTGTTCGATGATCTATGTTTATTAGGGTTCAATTTAAGTTTTAATGTCTTATTTGAATTTTAGGTGTTGTAAAATTTTAAGCTGTTTACGATTTTTTAATCAATGAATTTTTTTCATTTTTGTTATTTATTTTGTTTGGGATGAACCGATCAGGATCCCATGATTTCGTCACCTTGGGTCATTATGTCCGCGGTTTGATTAACCAAAGTGGTTAGAAGATATTTTGTTAGCAATCATGGGTTACCTCCTCTAAAAGATCTTCTCAAACCTAGTTGCATTTTTAGGTTTAAGTTTAATTATTGATGTCTTTTAAGGTGAATTTTATGTCATTTATGTCAATGAGTTGAATTTTTTGGTTTCATTTGTTTATTTTTGATGTCGATTAAAAGTTTATTTGAAACTTAAGATTTAATCAGATGAAAAAACCTAATTTTGACAAAAGTGGTAATGTTGACCAATTTTGACCATGGTTTACCAAGGTTGACCATGCTTGACCATTGTTTACCAATTTTGGTCTAGGGTTGACCAAGATGACTTACTTGACCATCTCATGGTTAGGTCAGTTATGGGGTCCTTGGATTTAGCGGTATGACTTGGGTTTGACAAATTTTATTAGGGTTGAGCAGAATGGTCAAATTGACTATACGGTGATGTCTTGACCAAATGGTGATCGATTGGGTTTGTGTATGACTAAATGCTCATTCTGATGACCATAAGGTTCAAAATTGACCATTTTCACCAATTTAGGGTTTGAATTGAGTCATTGGGCTATGTTGACCAATTTTGACCACTTGTGTCAGGGTTGGCCCATTGGGTCAATTGGGTGTTAATATTGACCTTATAGTCAATGTAATGACCATTAGGTCAAAGATTGACCAGATTAGGTTTTGTCATTGTTGATCTGATCATTTTAGGGTGTCATCATGGTTGAAAACCAAAAGAGGCATTTTGGGAGTTAAATTAGTTTTTAGGGTTTTGGGGACCCTAGATAAGTTCAAAGGAGTCAATGTTGGAAACCCATCATTCTTTGGTCTTTATGAGTTGTTTGGGAATCCTAAGCCAAAGGGTTACTCAAGATATGTCTGGCCTATGGATATTATTTTTAAGATCCTCACAAAAGTGAGGTCAACATCACCCAATGCTATCTGAAAAACTAACAATATAGTCGATGTTTCTATTGGAATTTGATATAACTTATGTGCCATTTCATTTCATTAAGGGTCAAGCTCTTGGAGACTTCCTTGCAGGACAACCGGTGCTTACATGCTCTGCTTTCAATGATGATCATTTTGACAAATAAATTTAAAATCTAGAAAAAAAGATGATCCTTGTTAGGAACTTTATTTTGATGGAGTTTTATCTTGTAAGAGAAATGCTAATTCTGATGAAAGAATTCTTGAAAAAGTAGGATTTGGGCTAATCTTCATCACATAATCGAGGAATATTTAGATTCGCATATCATTTGTTAGAGTCATGCACCAAAAATGAAGCCAAATATGATGATTTGATCACTAACTTACATTTGACAGTCATGATGGAGGTTAAAAGAAGACAAATTTCAAAGACTCACAGTTGCGTATTAATGAATTTGCTGGAAAATATTAGACACTGAAGCATAAGCTCCACCGACATTATCAATGTACCATGAATTTACTTGAATAGATACATAATGTTAATATATACAAAATTCCTCATTGTAACAACACTAATGTAGATTCATTGGCAACATTAGCTAAGGAAATGGTTGTTTAGGAAGAAGAACCTTTTGAAATCAAAGTCCAAGGTTGTTGCGTCCTCTCTTCCATTGATATGGAAGATTTAAATAAATCCAACTATGAAGAGCACATAACCAAAACACCACTTAAGGAAGATGATTTGGATCGGTGAAGCCCATTTATGGATTACCTGCATGAAGGCAAGCTTCATAAAGATAAATCCCTCACTCGCCAGATGAAAACAATAGCCTTGTATTTAACACTCTTGAACTATACACTTTACTGAAGATCCTTCGATCATATGTGATGGTGCTACTAGTCGCGTGTCACCAGTCTTCATTTTGTCAGCTGCTTGATGTCATTATTGTCATTGAGTCACCAGTTGTTTTCTATTATGTTGCCCTTTCTTTGAATAATTCACCATCTCATTTCATTTAGATGAACTAAGATATGAGAAATTAGAGAACTAGGACAGGCAATAACGGGAGAAAACAAAAGAAATGTATGGGAAGCCTTCATAAGGTAAATTTTGCGTTGATTGTTCCAAAACATAAATCCATATTGAGATAACATTGGTATGCTTTTGAAGGAACAACTACAAAAGAAACCTTATGAAAGCTAAGTACCGAAGAATTTAGGTTGATATACCATTCTAAGGTTAACATCCTCCAGTAAGGACATGGCCCTATAGTTAATTACATCTTAAGTAGTCAAAACTACTCAAGAAAACTCTCAATCGAGATTATAATTTGTTCTCACAAAATCCTAGTGTCGTTGTTAAGGATTATAAGCAATCCTAGATTTTTTGTTATGTCATTAATGGTTCAATTTAGGTTCATCCTTTTGTTCTAAATTTTGAATGCATGTACTTGTAAAATAGAGTTAGCACACTATAAGACCTTGCAAAGTAAATTTAGGGTGATATACACATTTCTTTAGCAGTCCTGCAAAACAAGTTAGTAGAAAATTATTTTTTTTGTTAATTTAGTTTTTTTTAATTAATTTTTAATTTGTAGACAATTTGGTCAAGTTGTTCATGGCTCCAACATCCTAGAGTCATTGTGTACTCTGGTCTACTTAGTTTGAGAGGTATTTAAACCAACTCTGATCGGATGACTCCTGTTAGCAATCAAGAATTTCATCATACAAGAGATCTTCATAGATACAAGTGTCTGAGGTTTAAGTTGTGTTCATTGATCTTTGTTCATCATGGTTTCATTTAAGTCTTTACGTCTTTTTTTATTTTAAGGGCTGAAAATTTTAAGATGCTTATGACTTACAAGATGATTAATTTTTTCTCATTTTCTCATTTTTTATTTTGTTATTTGGGGTGACCCGATCAAGATACAATGGTTCCAGAGCCTCAAGGGCATTAAGGTTTGCAGTTTGATTAGTCACAAGTGACTGACAGATATTTTGCTAGCAGCCTTAGGTTTCCTCCTCCAAAATACCTTCTCAAACAAAGTTGCATTTTGTCTATTCAAGTATAAGTTTTAACGTCTTTCAGGGTGAAATTATGACTTTTCATTTAGGTTGCTGGGTACTTGATCCCGATATTCCTTTTTATATGTAGAATTGAAGAAGTTGACACCATTACTTGAAGATTTTAATCCCCGATAATGACATTGAAAACTTATAAGCAAAGTAAGATTTCAATTATATTTCTAAAAATTCTACGCAAGTATACGTATTGTTATTAAGTAATATAGGACTCTCTGATTAAGCCTCAAATATAGATCCCACGGAGATCGAGGTTAATCATGGTGACTTTCAAGAGAAATTCTAGTTTAGAATAACACGCGCTAGCTTGGAAGGTCGATAAAATTTTGGTTTTGATTTTATTCTACAATTATCACTACAATATTACTTCTACTTCTAAATTAAAATACTTAGTGAAAATCAGAAAGTGGGGTTTTTAATATATTAAAGTACTCCACGTCATGCAATGAAAGTAGTGACAAGTGTAAAAGTAAAACAAGTAGCGAGAGAGATTGTGATAAATAGGAGAAATTATATTCTTTACCCTAACTAGAGAAGTTATAAAGAACATTGGTTAATCTAAAGTTTGAATAGTTTTGAAGACAGGCTAGGTATGGAAGATACTAGCTGTCACTCCAGAGTTCCCTCTTATCCCTCCACCTGGAGGCTAACATCTTGCATCAAAACTTAAAACAATAGACCAAATTAGGGGATTTAGCCTGTCACTCTAAAGTCCTCTAAGTCTACACCTTTTAAAGATTATTTCTTTATTTATTTGCACTTAACTATATGGACTATATTCTCATCCATACAATCTCATGTGATTCTACCACAGTTGATTGAGACAATACCATCACGGATCTTATATGTTCTCACAACTAATTTTAACATTCAAGTTGATCAAGTTTACATATTGCTGACCTCATTTTTAGTTGAGGTTTAGTTTTTTCCTCTTTAGTAGCCTAAGGTATAACCATAGGATTTTCTTATTAACTATTCTTAGAAAACTAGAAAAGGCACCCTCACCACTAGAAATTCCAAACTCTTCTCTACTCAACTTGAAGTTCCACATGCTGGTCTCAACCTATAAATACTTAGTAGGTGGGGTCACTATGGGGTAAACTCAAGATGAGTCACCCTTAGGACTGCTGAATCTTAAAGTTGACCCTGGGTGTTGGTCTGGAGCTGAGGCACTCACTACACTTATCTGTACTCACAATCACTCACAACCCTGAATCAAAATTTCTAGCCTAGGTCCGTTGATTATTTTGGGATACTCATTTAGATGGTCCCCTAAACCTACTAGCCCTAGGGCTATGGTTTAGCTAAGACCACTACATAGAGGATACTCATGTAGATGGACCCTAAACCTACTAGCCCTAGGGCTATGGTTTGGCTAAGACCACTATGTAGAAGACCCAAAACGGGTTCCATTGGTCAATGGCTGATTGATGGTAGTTGGCACTCAAACTCTACCAAGATACCCAACTAAAATTAGGTATTATTGTACTAAATTGCTGTGACATATTCCTCTGGGTTCCCTGAGCTCCTAGCCACCTCCCTTTAGTCGGCCGGCCAACCTAGTGGCTGGAAAAGCTCAAAACCGAGAGCCACCCACATGGAGCTTCACCCAAATCAAACCTAGAGGCCAGCTCATCCAAATCAAACTATGGAGCTCCTCTGCCCTCCNGAATCAAGGGATATTATTTCCAAAAATGCATGTGCTTAAGATATCCTTACCAAAATTAGGTATTATTGCACTAAATTGCTGTGACATATTCCCCTGGGTTCCCTGAGCTCCTAGTCACCTCCCCCTGGCCGACCGAAAAGCCTAGTGGCTGGAAAAGCTCAAAACCGAGAGCCACCCCCATGGCATCTCACCCAAATCAAACCTAGAAGCCAACTCCGCCAAACTAATTGATGGAGCTCCTCTGCCTTCCACCTAAGCACCACAATGCACCCAAAGTTATGCCCTGAGAGCCACCCCATGACCATGTTTATAAAAACTCATGTCTACGGCCATGGGAGGTGTGCTGAAATTTTCTTAGAGAGGCATCTCCAAACTTCTCACAGAGCTTCCCTAAGATCCCCTCAATGCATTCCAACTATTTTCCCCCATCAATTCCCATTGCATATTTTATTTTTAATTAATTAAACACTGTTTTGAATCATTTGATTCTCCATGCATATTATCACCTTGGCTTGGAATTTTGGCATGTTATAGCCTTTGTCAAGGGAAACATCCTCTGATTTTTCCAAAGTCAGAGGAGGTTCCTAGACAGAGAACCATTTTTTTCAAGTTTTNATTGGCTTAGAATTTTGGCATGTTATAGCCTTTGTTAAGGGAAACATCCTCTGATTTTTCCAAAGTCAGAGGAGGTTCCTAGACAGAGAACCATTTTTTTCAAGTTTTTGCACATTATTTCCTTAAAATAATCATGGAAATTAGCATATTGATTAGACAAGAAAATGCAAGGTCTACCATGACCAGAGAAACCTTTGAAAATAATTTCATGGGTCAGGTCATTTAAAACATCCTTAAATTTTCCAAATACTAAATCACTAACCAGAGAAGCTTTTGGAAATAATTTCATGGGTCGTCATTTAAAATATACTTAATTTTCACAGACTCTAAGTCATTAAAATAATTAATTTTGGAAAGTATAAACATNTTCCACCATAACCAGAGAAGCTTTTGGAAATAATTTCATGGGTCATGTCATTTAAAATATACTTAATTTTCACAGACTCTAAGTCATTAAAATAATTAATTTTGGAAAGTATAAACATTTGAATGACTTGATTTTTAATCTCCACTATGGTTCCTGATCCAAAGAACTCACCATCAAAATTTCAAAATATTTTGAGTTCATTTGATAACTTACTTTAAAGATTTGATAACTTACTTTAAAAATATTTCGAGTTCATTTGATAAATTGATTTCTAAAGATAAACATTACTTTTGACATTTAAATGATTTTTAAAAATCAGAATACAACTCAAAAAATTATGAAACTTAGTTTTTTGAGTTCTCTGTGATCAGGGATATTTTCTAAAACTAATATTTAGAATAAAAACATGATTTTTAGCCTATTTTAAATATTTAAAAATTCATAAAAAAAATATTTAAAATAGAAACTTGATTTTTAACGTATTTTAAATATTTACATAATTAAAAATCTCTAAAAATCACAAAAATAATAAAACTTATGGAAATGTTCTAAATTGCTTCCTAAGCACTTAGGAACAATTAGAATTTTTTTCCTGATTTTTTAAATAAAGATATTGAATTTTAAAGCTTAAAAATGATTTTTAAAGACTAAAAAATGAGTTTTCATTAAAATATTTCCAATAAATCAAATAAAATTTTAAAAAATATAAAATCTTTTCAAAAATACAAAACTTAATTTTCTCCATTTAAAATATTTTATATTTAATAAATACCCCATAGTTTAAAATAATTCTTGAAATTCACATAAAATTAAAAAAAATCATGAAATTTGGTCCAAAGACTTCTCTAGTTTNAGATTTTCTCCATTTAAAATATTTTATATTTAATAAATACCCCATAACTTAAAATAATTCTTGAAATTCACATAAAATTAAAAAAAAATCATGAAATTTGGTCCAAAGACTTCTCTAGTTTAGGTCTACCTCCAATAAAAATTTCAAGGGATTAGGAGTCACTTTGGTCAAGTTAAGAATTTTCTTTGAAAAATCCTATTTTTGCATGAAAATAACTATATAAATTAAATTAAATTTTGAAAAATCACATTTTCTCCTATGATGTCTTAATTGACCGATGAATGAGGTAGGATAAAAATTTTAAAGTCATTTGAATTGAATTTGACAAATTATGAAGTGATAGAGCCTCAGGGGCAAATGTGTAGTTTTGGGAAATTTAGCCTTAATTAACATTTAGGCTTAATTTAAGGAGGAAAATGGGCAACCTCTGATGTTAATCAATTTATTTTATTTTTGAAACACAAGGGGTTAATTGGTAGAAACCAATCTAACTTTTCTCATTAAAAAGATAAGTTAATAAATTTCTAAATTATTAAAATTTGAAAGTTTATTAAAATAAAATGATCACTTTTTTAATTAAAAAGATAAGTTAATAAATTTCTAGATTATTAAAATTTGGAAGTTTATTAAAATAAAATGAATAAGTTAATAAATTTTTAGATTATTAAAATTTGGAAGTTTATTAAAATAAAATGAACCTAGGACTCATGACTTTTGAAGTCAATAATTAATCAATTTAATATCCTTATTTTGATGTTCAAATAAAATCCAAATCATGAATCATGATCACCTAAAGCTTGAACTTTTCAAAGCTAATTAAGAGACTCACCTAGGTCTTAAGGGCTTAGTAGTGACTTATGCTAAATCAAGTTTCNGCAAGCCTAGCCCAACATGACCAAATTAACTAAGATTCAAAATTCTCTCAAATTGGCCCTTCAATTGAGCTCAAAACCACTTCCATCCTTCACCAAAGTTGTTCCTTATAATTATTTACACCAAATGCAACATTTATTTGGGTCATTTGACATGGCTAACCTAGTCCAAACCTAAGCTTTTGTCACTTGAACCCACATGAAACCCATGCACTAAATGTGACCTAACCACCATAAAGTCACCAAATTAACTCCACCACAGCCATTAGTGGGACTTAGTGACCAGTCCAAACACCATGAAATCACCTAAATCAAGCCATGGACCAAAGGTCC
>JXCR01075551.1:119766-184771 GCA_002079205.1 Phalaenopsis hybrid cultivar
TCTTTCATTTAAACTATGAAAAATATGATGTTAGTTTGATTTCATATTTTTCTAAAACTAAATATATATGTAAATTAAAACGTCCTTCGGAAGCGGGCGACGGAATTTTGATTCCGGTGACCGACAGCTTCTTACGGGCAACTCTAATAAAAAAAATAGCGCCGACAAGCTAATATAAATTTATAAAGTGAAGGCATGTGAAAAGTTTTTAACTTTAAGAAGAGGATAGTGATGTTCAAAATCATTAAAGACTATCCAGATATAGTAATCCTCACATAAAAAAAGAAAAGAAAAAGTATTGAAAATGATCTTGAAAAATAAAAGAAAAAGAAAAAAAAGAGAAAAAAGAAAAAGATGTGAGGAGAAGCTTGAGGAGATACCTAATTAAAAATTGATTTCACTTGAATCAACTTAAAAAAGGAGGCATGACTACATTTTCTAAACTTATATTTCAGTATTAGCATATTTACTAGTAAAGTTTCATGAAGTTCTTTTTCATATGGATATTCTAAGTGGCTTTAATATGAATAATTTGCAATTTTCCTTGAAAAGAATAGAGAATAAGAAATCTTTGACTTGACTACTAGGTATTCTTATACCTTTAGTATTAACTGGAGTTATTTTAAATCTTTCTTAAGTTATGCTAATGTATTTAGTGGACTAAAATATAAAAATATAGAAGTTAAAATCTTTGCCAGTAGTCATATTTTTATGTAGTAAAAGAGTTACTTGAGGATAAGTAACATGTAAATTTGGGGGATTTTGATACATAAAAAATATATGCATTTTTAGACCCATTTTTTATATTCATTTTTGGTGATATTGCACTTTAAAGGAAGATATTTTTTAAATTTTATTGCAAGTTATTGATTTTTAGGATTTGGAGCAAAATTGATGAAATTTGGAGTTAAAATAGAGTTTTTGAAAAAAAATTTCAGCGCCGAGGGCGCCGTTTGACAAAGAGCATGGATTTAATTAGACGGTCATTGATGCCGATGGCGCCAGTGTTGGTGCAAACCCTATTTCTAGAAGATTCAATGAATTTGGATGCTTTTTAAAGAGTTTTTAGATGCATCTACTGGAAAACTGACCTTAGGCTCTATTTAGGGCCGAAATTAGTAAAAAAAAAGCCTCCCTTCACATCTCTTCAACTCATCCTTGCCACTTTACATCATTCCACCCCATTCCACNTGGTCATTGATGCCGATGGCGCCAGTGTTGGTGCAAACCCTGTTTCTAGAAGATTCAATGAATTTGGATGCTTTTTGAAGAGTTTTTAGATGCATCTACTGGAAAACTGACCTTAGGCTCTATTTATGGCCGAAATTGGTAAAAAAAAAGCCTCCCTTCACATCTCTTCAACTCATCCTTGCCACTTTACATCATTCCACCCCATTCCACACCTTTAGTGATTTATTTTCTTTATAGTTTTGAGTTTTTGTGGTGAGTTTAAGTCTGAATTCTTCTCTAAGAGTGTTGGAGAGGGAGAGAAGTGAGAGATTTCTCTTCCTACATTTTCTAAGCGAGGCTACAAGGGATTTGCTTTGAGAAAGAGTTTAAGATAAATGTTGTTTGTTTATTATTCTTGTATGAACTTTCTTTTATATATGAAATTTGTGTTTTGTTGTATCTTTCTCATGAAGTCTGCAGTTTTCTTTATCTTTCTTTCTACTCTGAGATATGGTGAAATGAAGAGATAATATGGATGTGCCAATACCTTTATTTTTCTTCCTACTCTGAGATATGGTGAAATGAAGAGATAATTTGGATGTGCCAATATTAAAATTTAAAATAAATTGTGATGATTTTTCAACTCCGCTCTTAATTTATTTTTCGATCTAGCCAATTGATTTGTTAAAATATGTTGTAAAACATATGATCCGGGAAATAAAGTATGAGTTCTAAAACAGAGTAAGAATCGCATTTAAGTTGATGAAGAATTATTTCGATCATGGAGTTAAGTGCAAATAATTAGGGAAATATCCATTGTTGGGTGTATAATTGGATATTTATAGGGTGACAAACTAAAATCCCAATTTGATCTTAGTGTTTAAGAACTAAAGCGAGAGTTAGCCTTCAGGGGAAGGGAAGTGAGAGTTCTGGAGTGGGAGCTAGTATCCTCCTAGCCTGCCATGGATTTAGGGACAAAACTTAAGATTAACCAATGATTTTCTATAACACCGAATCATGGTAGAGAATTAAAATTGTTCATATTTGACACAATGCAAATTTAAACCATTTATCTCATCTCATTTCACCAAAAACTCATTGTAGTGAGAAAGATACTTTTTCATATTAAAAAACTTCATCACATAAACATAGTTTAGTAATTACTATTTTAAACTCTGCATTTAGATTCTACTAATAGTTAATGATTTAGCTTTGATAGTATCTTAAAAAATTAGTGAAAGTAATTTTGTTTTATTTATGTGAATTTCCTAGTTAATTTATCATTTTAAATTTAAACCTTCCTCGTGGGATCGATTTTTGGGACTTAAATAGAAAGTCTTATATTACTTGATAACGGTACGTATACTTGCGTAGAATCCCAATATTAAGTGCTTAACGTTATTATTCATAAAATACGACATCAAATTTTTGGCACCGTTGTAAAGCGAAGTCAACTTGATAAATTTTACACAATTATATTTTTTACCAGGATCACTACCCTTTTAAGGGTGGGCTCAGAGCAAAGCCTTTGAGGGCATATAAACAACTCAATTTGCATGACTTCCTTTTTAAGGGGGCGGGCACAGAGCAAACTTTTTAGAGGGCGTAGGAACAACTCAATATGCACAACTCCCTTTTTAAGGGGGAGGGTATAGGGAAAACGCATAGACATAGGATTACATAAGGTAATCCCACGTGGTGCTTGAAGGAACCAACGATTATGATACCCTTGGGAGCATAGACAATGCTCAGGGAAAGGGAAAAGGACTTCCACCCCCACCCTCCCCGACAGTAGTGATCGTGACCATATTCTTGCTCTTCTGCATAGCAGGGCAGAAAGGGACAATGATAAAAAAATAAGGAAAGCTTAAGAAACCAATAACAAGTTAAAAAGACATTGTTGTGTGTGATAGTACGACAACCNTTCAACCTAACAAGCAATGCTCGTCAAGACATCACGACTGACACGGGGTCACTCGCTTACCGAGCAGGACTGACATCAAAGCAAATGAGTAAACACAAAGACATGTAGAAAACCCACATTGTGATTGNACATGACAGCCACCATAACCCCATTTATATAAGAGGCCACCTCCCATGACCATGAAAAGAAGTGCTGAATTTTCCTTAGTGAGGCCTCTCCAAACTTCACACAGAGCTTCCCTAAGATCCTCTTAGTGCATTCCAACCTTTTTCCCTCACAAATTTCAATTGTCGGAGCTCAATTTTGAGCTCGGAACCTTGCCAAAAACCAGGACAGAACCGAATACACATCCACAGTCCACCAAACCCAAATTAACGTCACCCTCACGTTCACAATAGTGAAAGAAGCCAAAGCCCCATAAAATCCTTCTTCCACAGAGCCTCTACCATAGTTCTAGACCAACACTCGAATTTGATCTTGGTCAAATCCAAACCTAGGCCTTATACCAAGACCATGGACTCAATCCCTAGCCTCGTTGGAACGTAACGAGCGTGCCAAGACCCTCTGATCGAAGCTTCACTTCTTAGAGCAAAGGTATAAAAACTCATCTCATCCCAAGCCTATTCCCTTTCTCCATTTAATTAGACTTAATTTAATTGCATGATTACCGTATGAATGTGTTGGTTTCACTTAGATGAGTCCATAGGACCAAACCCGAGGTGATTTGGTTGAGTCTAAGCTGAGATCTTAGGGTTTTAGTGTGGACAGTCACGGGATCATTCTATCGGGGACGATGATGGGGAGCCATTTGATAAAGTGTGTATCAAATGGATGGAGGAGACCGAGCCGGACAGCGCTTCAGAACCTAAACATCGGGCCGAGTCAACAGCTACGTGGACGGCAACGTCCAACCAAAGCGCGCCACGCATGCCTTCGGAGCCGTCGTAGGTTGAGGTGGCACGCGCGGTATAAATAGAAAAATAGGGAATTTTTTATTTATTTAAATACCCTAACTTAGAAAATCCATAACTTTGTGTAGAAACATCACAAAAATAAAATAAAAATACTCTCTTGCTCAGTGAGCAGAGGAAAATAATGTGGAATAAATTTCAAGTCCATTTGATGCATAAAATAATTAAACACTGTTTGGGATCATTTAATTCTCCATGCATATTGATACATCACCTTGGCTTGAAATTTTGGCTTGTTGTAGCCTCTGTCAAGGGAAACATCCTCTGATTTTTCCAAAGTCAGAGAAGGTTCCTATACAGAGATCCATATTTTTCAAGATCTTGCACATTATTTCCTTAAAATAATCATGAAAATTAGCATATTGATTAAAAAATTCTAAGAAAATTTTAGAAGGTCCACTATAACTAGAGGAGCTTTTAGAAATAATTTCATGGGTCAAGTTATTTAAAATGCACTTAAATTTTACAAACACTAAATCACTAAAATAATTAATTTTGGAAAATATAAATATTTTCATGGTTCAAGTCATTTAAAATGCCCTTAAATTTTACAAATACTAAATCACTAAGATAATTAATTTTGGAAAATTTAAACATTTAATTAAAATGCACTTAAATTTTACAAACACTAAATCACTAAGATAATTAATTTTGGAAAATATAAACATTTAAATTACTTGATTTTTTATCTTCACTATGATTTATGATCCAGAGAACTCATTGTAAAAAGTTCAAAATATTTTGAGTTTATTTGATAACTTAAGTTGATTTTTAAAGATAAATATACTTTTGACACTTAACTGATTTTTTTAAAAATCAAAATATAACTCAAAAAATTATGAAACGTAGTGTCTTGAGTTCTCTGTGATCAAGGATATTTTATAAAAATAAAATAATATTTAGAATAAAAACTTGATTTTTAACCTATTTTAAATATTTAAAATAATTAAAAATTGATAAAAAACACAAAAATAATTAAATTCATCGAAATGTTCTAAATTGCTTCCTAATCACTTAGGAAGAATTATAATATTTTTGTTAATTTTCTAAATAAAGATATTGAATTTCAAAGCTTAAAAATAATTTTTAAAGGCTAAAAATGATCACTAAAATAATTTCAATAAATCAAAGAAAAATATGAAAAATATAAAATTTGCTCCTTTGATCAATAAATCAAAGAAAAATTAAAAAAATGTGAAATTTGCTCCTCTAGGTTTTCTAAACTCAGAGAGATTTTTTAAAAATACAAAATTTAATTTTCATCATTTGAAATATTTTATTTTTATTAAATTACCCTAAATTTAAAATAATTTTGATAAATCACCGAGAATTCAAAAAATCATGAAATTTGGTCCAAAGACTTCCTTAATCTAGGTCTACCTCCATTAAAAAATTAAAAGGATTAGAATTTACCTTGGTCAAGTTAGAAATTTTCTTTGAAAAATTCTATTTTTACATGAAAATAATTTTATAAAATAAATTAAATTATGAAAAATCACACTTTTTCTTTTGATGTCTTAATTGACCCATGAATGAGGTAGGATAAACATTTCAAAGTCATTTGAATTGAATTTAACAAATTAAGAAGAGTTAGAGCCTTAGGGGCAAATGCGTAATTTTGGAAATTTAGCCTTAATTAACATTTAGGCTTAATTCACAAGGAGGGAAAATGGGTAACCTCTAATCTTAATCAATTTATTTGATGTTTGAAACCCAAAGGGGTTGGAGGAAAAGAGGGTAACCTCTATTCTTTATAATTTATTTGATGCTTGAAACACAAAGGGGTGAACTGGTAGAAACCAATCTCACTTTCTTAATTAAGATTAATAAATAAATTTATTTTGATGCTTAAAACACAAGGGGTTAATTGGTAGAAACCAATATCACTTTCCTCATTAAAAAGATAAGTTAATAAATTTCTAAATCATTAAAATTTTGGAGGTTTATTAAAATTAAATGATCCTAGACTTAGGGGTATGAATTCTGAATTCAATAATTAATCAATTTAATACCCCTATCTTGATTTTCAAATAAAATCCAAATCATGAATCAAGACCACTTAAAGCTTAACCCCCTATTTTGATTTTCAAATAAAATCCAAATTATGAATCAAGACCACCTAAAGTTTAACCCTTTTCAAAAATTAAGACACCTAGGTCTTAAAGGCTTAGTGGTGACTTAGGCCAAATTCAAATTGACTAAATAAGGATTAGAGAAATAAACATAACATAATCAAACATCCTTGAAACACCACTAAGCCTAATTAGGGTTAAAATTTGGCTAAGTGTTCCAACAACACTAACTTGCCTCTTTAAGGGTCTTTCCACATAATTCTTAATTGAATCACAAGTGATAATTACCCAATTCTTAAGGATAATTGAGACATCAATGTTCACTGAGTAATAAGGGTATTTACAGGATGACTTATTAAGAAACATAATAAGTTTAAAAGAACTCAGGATTTTCCACCAGGCAGCGAGAGAGTAACACGGACTGTTTCTTTCTCTAGATTTGTTGCATGTCTTGAAGATCTACTAAACTTAATATGTTTTTCTTGAAAAAATCATCCTTAGTTAAAAGGACCCACCAAAATATGACATAAGGTTAGGAACACCACCAGAACTTTACTTTTCCTGCTCTCCATAAACTGCCTTTAACATGCATTTTTAAGTTTCAGGTGGTGAAACGAGAAGACTCACCAAGTACGCTTTTTACAGTTTCCAGCGCTGTCTTTCTTGTACTTTTATGTTATACTTTTGTGCTTATACAAATTTTCATGGAAAACTAAAACTATTAGGATAGCCACAAAACCAAAACCAAAATAAAAATCAACCAAAATAAAATTCACCCCCACAACATTCAAAATACAAAACAACTCAAAATTTAATCACAAACATCACACAGAACTACAACTTCAACTAAATTAAGACATCTCTATCGGATGATCGGGAATCCCTCGGAGGAGGCCACAACTTCAACTAAATTAAGATGTCTCTATCGGATGATCGGGAATCCCTCGGAGGAGGTAGAGGCTTCTCACGATTTAAATGAAATTATGGAACTCATTAAGTTGGGTTTAGTAAGTTTACGGTTGCTAACGAGGCTTCCCACGGTTTAAATGAAATTATGGAACTCATTAAGTTGGGGTAAATTGCAACTAAATTAAGATGTCTCTATCAGATGATCGGGAATCCCTCGGAGGAGGTAACCTTGGTTGCTAACGAGGCTTCCCACAGTTTAAATGAAATTATGGAACTCATTAAGTTGGGTTTCATAAGTTGCTAACGAGGCTTCCCAAGGTTTAAATGAAATTATGGAACTCATTAAGTTGAGTTTAGTACACAACTTCAACTAAATTAAGATGTCTCTATCGGATAGAATCCCTTAGAGGAGGTAACCTACAGTTGCTAACAAGGCTTCCCACGGTTTAAATTAAATTATGGAACTCAGGGAAACCTACGGTTGCTAACGAGGCTTCCCACGGTTTAAATGAAATTATGGAGCTGATTAAGTTGGGTTTAGTAAGTTCATTTGGACTGAGTGAATCCCACAACTTCAACTAAATTAAGATGTCTCTATCGGATGATCGGGAATCCCTCGGAGGAGGTAGTAACGAGGCTTCCCACGATAAAAATGAAATTATGGAACTCATTAAGTTGAGTTTAGTAAGTTCATTTAGACTAAGTGAATCTAATAGAAAATAGTGGTGTCGGAACGAGGAACCATAGGATCCTAACCGGTGTCGCTCTAATCAACTTTAATACGTACCCATAAAATTTAAAGAACTTCAACCATAAGGCCACTTGATTTTACATTATAACCTAACACACTAGAAAACTCAAACTCGTTGCGGCGAGGAGCTTGGAGCTAGCACGGTGAGCAGCACGACCATCTTCAACAGCAAAACCCATCATCCCAAACTAAATGAATTTTCCTTCCTTAGACTTAAACAACAAAGCCATAAGACTTCGAGGTTGCTTGCTTATGCAACGTTAAATACTCACCTTATCTTTAGGCCTTTGTACAGCCCTACTATACAATATAAGCCCTAACTCGTCTTATCTTATCTTTAGGACTTTGCATAGCCCTGCTATACAATATAAGCCCTAACTCATCTTAGGATTCTGAGGTTGTTGTTTGTCAATCATCTTTAGGCCTTTGCATAGTCCTGCTATACAATATAAGCCCTAACTCGTCTTAGGATTCATCATCTTTTAGGCCTTGCATAGCCCTGGTATACAATATAAGCCCTAACTCGTCTTAGGATTCTGAGGTTGTCATTTGTCATGACCTAAATCATCATATCTTCCAGGCTATTTGTGTGATTGTTTCACACGAATGTAAGCCCTAACTAATAAAATTGGCAGATGAAACACCTAAATATTTCTCCTCAAAACTGAAGCGAAACATTAGGATAGCTGGGGAAGTCACCGAGGTTCGCCTCTGGATCCATGACATCCCCTAGTTCTTCCTCCTTTGGACTCTATAACAAAATGTTCCAAATTAGAACCAATCCACTTTCACACCTCTACGTGTGATCTCATTGGAATGTCCTACCCTTTGAAACTTCATGAAGATAATATTTCATGATTTTTATTGAAAGTCTTCTTAGGTGACTTTGGTCATTTAAGATGTAATTAAATATAGGAGTTTGCTCTGATTTTTATCCCCTTGTTCTTCCTCCTTTGAACCCAACTTAATATAAACCCTTTTTAATTATTTATATTAAATAGGGGAACTTGTCGGCAAATACAAAGGTTTCGCAGACCAGACAGACGTCATTCTTTCCTTAGTTTATTTGATCGAGCCTCATCCTTAAGTCTTGTGTTCATCCTTTGGGATAGATACAGGGTTTAAGGTATAGTGCTCCTTCATTTAAACTATAAAAAATCTGGGGTCAGTTTGATTTCGTACTATTCTAAGCTTCAATGTCCTTCTGAAGAGGGTGACGGGATTTCAATTCCGGTGGCCGACAGCTTCTTACGGGTAACTCCCATCCAACCAAAATAGTGTCGACAACTTTTGGCTCCGCTGGGGACAAGTTTTTCTCTTCATACAAATCAGGAAATATTTTCTCCACACATCGATAATGTGTCCTTGCCCCTCTTGGACCAAATTACTCTTTTTCTATTGACATACTTTACCCATTTCTGTCTTGGGAAGGTATGGTCAACTCCTTGGACTTCAGGACTAGCTGTTCAACCATCTTTGAACAGAGGGGTTCAAAAGTCCATTAAGGACTCTTTAATTTTTTTTTATATGGAGTCGGATCCCCAATAAGTGTGTCGGTGGACTAATTCCACCTGGGCATTTTCTGCCACTAATTTGGTCCCGCGCTGGGTCCTAAAATTTTTTAAATCTCCCTTCCAAATTTAATTTGCTATTTTGCAAATTAAGCCAAATCACGTTGTGCTGCGTGCACTTTGAGATTTTCTTACATTAATTAAATTTTAAATAAGATTTAAAAATACCCATAAATTAAGACTTGCCCAGTCTACAGATCAGCTTCTACTTTCAGTGCTTGAACTAAAAATTACGAGGTTTTGACCATAAAGCTAACCCTGAAACTTTTTGTTTTAAAGCCTGCTGCAGTGTCTTACCATTTGCTGACCTTTTCTTGCAACCTACCAACGGACCATAGCGCCCGTAACGTCGCTCCCACCATCAAGTTTGGAGCTGGATTTGAAGATCATGAGGTTATCCTCCAAAAAGCCCCATTTGTGGTAATGAAGATCGCTGCTCCAGAAATGCAAGAACCGCCTGCAGAATTCAACCTGAACTGCCTTCAAGACTTCCCTGCCTGCAAGAAGACTAAAGCTACTGCCGTCGCGACACCCGTCAAACCTGCTATCCCCACTGCTGCTAAGGGGAAAGAAGTGATGATTGTTGAATAGCTGTTTGAAAGAATAATTGTCCCGCCACACGTGTTTGAAATTGGGTCAAGCTCAAGGACTGTACCACTGACCCGAACTCAAAGGAGAAACCACAATAGAAGAATTTGGAGGGCTATCAAAGCCCAGACTCCTGAAAAGACACCCATTGAGGAGCAGCCTCATCAAGTTGAAGACATGTTACGGGAAATTTATCCACTCCTTTGAGGTAGTGGATTCCATCCTCTGACAGATACTGATGGATATGAGAGTATCCGCAGAATCGTTGCTACATTACCATCACTTCATGGGCGTGGTGAGGAGGGAAAGAAGTTCACTCCTATCACTCCAGTTGGCGCAGTTTTTAGAAGGCTTGCTACCAAAGAAGGGTGTTTGATTAGCCAGTTACTTAAACGTTCCCCTAGCATGAAAAAGAAAATTTTGAAAGGCGTCAAATCCACCAGACAATCCCGTAAGACAATTGGAGAACCGCCTACATGCATCCCCGTTTGGTTCCGTTCGGGAAACTATCGCAGTAATTGTTACTGATCATACTTCCACCAGGACCACAGGCCGCCAACTGGATAAGTTGAGACTAGGTCTGAAGATCTTACCCATCATTTCTGCAATCCCAGGGATAAAGACAAAGCAATTACCTGACACTGTAGCAGGTGTATACCACGGAGAGCATACCTTCCCTCGACATACCGATGTCTCTACTAATACATCCCGTCCTGAGACATCATCGTCGAAGAAGAAGAGGGTCTGGTTATCCATGTGATCGAAACCAGAGCTACCACATCTGCGTGCGAGGCTCAACGTCACACCGAAGAGAATGCCGTAGATGAGCTACGTAGGGTTATTATCCTAAGGGATGAGCAAGTCAGTCTATTGGAGAAAAGAATAGAAGAGATGGTTGCAGTTATGACGGCAACGACCACCATTCAGAGGCAATCACAAGCACCAAGATTGGCTTCTCCAAAGATTAATCGGCCAGAAATCATACACTTCACAGATGAAAGAAGAGAGGCTACTTTGGCAGAAAAAGATGAACAACCAAAGAAAGATTCTCTGTTAAGTGCCATGCCAAAAAATGAATTCATGCAATTGGTTGAACAAGTGTGGGATGCCTTAGCCCATTCCAAGGGCGGTGCATCAATTTTGAAGGGTAGACCTTACCCGGAGGAGTTTGATACCGTGCCTTTCCCTAAGGGTTTTGTGACCCCAAACTTCAAGATATTTGATGGAACTCAAAATCCCAGACAGCATATAACACATTTTCAAGCCAGTTGTGGCAACACAAGGAATAACAAGGCTCTACTCTGCCAGCAATTTGTTAGGAGCTTGTCAGGGATTGCTTTCGACTGGTACGCTGACTTCTTTGTTGGAAACATTTTCTGAGTTGGAATAGTTATTTGTGAAAAGATTTACCGTGGCACATCATCGCATGTCTGTTGGAGAGCTCATGATGGAGAAGCAAAAGCCTAGCGAAACATTGGCAGACTATATTTTGAGGTAGAGAAACCTTAGCATGAAATGTGAACCTCAGCTACAGGAACATAAAGCGATTGAGACTCTACTCAAAAGCATTCATGGGCCAGTAGCTTTCATGCTTAAGGGACTCACCATCAAATCCTTCTAGAAGCAACTCAGTAAAGCCAGTAGTTTTCAAGAAGAAATGAAGCACATGGAGCCACATGAAAAGGCTAAGGTGAACAGAGTGTTCGAAAAGAAATTAGGAGTAGTCACAATTTTTGATAAAGAAATGGAGCCGATAAAGATATATGCAGAAGAACATCGCCAGTCTTCATCACAATACTCTCAGAAATAGAGCAGTCAATCCAACCATCGGCCGCCTCAGGAGGGATCACCTCGAATAGCGGGTAAAAGAATATCCATGTTAGAGCGATAGAAAGTAGTGTATTTCTTCAAGGATGAAACTGTACCTAAAATATTCAAAAGCCTGATGAAGAAACAAGAATTCAAACTACCTGATCCAAAGAAACCCGAAGAGGTGGATAAGAAGAAATTCAAACTGCCTGATCCAAAGAAACCTGAAGAGGTGGATAAGAAGAATGAACCAAATTAATTTCCCATACCACTAGTTGCTTGGGAACACTATAGACAAGTGTTTCATCTTTAAGGACTGGCTCGAGAACAACCTCAAGGAAGAGAATATAACAATATTGAAGGAGTATTTGAGAGAACCTGAAAAATGTTCCATAAACATGATTTCAGCTGAGCCAATCTCCCGAATTGATCCGTATGCTGGAGTAGATGCATGGAGTACAACTTGGGATGAACTCAAGAGGGTCCTTAACCGAATACATGATTCATCAAAATAAGCTTCTACAAATACCAAAGATGAATGGAATGAGGTATGGAGCAGATCTTTCAAGAAGATACTGAACAAGATAAAGTCTGCATCAAAACAAGCCTCCATTCATAGTCCGAAACATAACGAACTCGAGATGAAGGTTTCACCAGAAAATCCATCATCGTCAAGAATAAAGAACAAGAAAAAGAAAAGCTTCACTGCCATGATTGATAGCAAGGATAGGGGCTGCCTCTACTAGATTGGTTGTCTCGGATTTGGGGAAGAAAATCCTCGAACCCCTGACTTTGTATGATTATCTTTTTGTCCCTTAGGGCCTTATGAATATAATGATTGTGATTTCGGCTACATTTTGACTGTTTCTAGTGATAACGTAACTGATTATGACCAATCAAGCAGCGATCTCGATTCCCAAAATGATCCTCAAATCATACTCAAATCTGATGAACTCATTGTCAAGTCTAAAGAAGACATCAATAATACCACTTACTACAGCACCAATAATGAGGAGCCAGTTCTCGAGCATCATGGTACACAGCTTTCCATCAACTTAGATCTTTTTTAAGGATAAGAAAAGACACCGAAAGAACTTACAATGATATCTCAAGAAGAAGAAATGACGGAAGTTAACTTAAGGAGTGGAAAAGTGTTACCACCAAGAACAGCTCCAACACACAAAGGAAAACATATAATGACTCAAAAAGAGATACCCCCACCTTTTCTAGTGGAAGAACCAAATAATCAAGATAAAATCAAAGGATCATGCAACATAGAATACAATGTGCTAGCTCATCTTAGAAAGTTGTCGGCCCAACTAGCATCTACGATGCTCGGATCCTGTCAAAGGAGATGAGAGAATCTCTGGTTAGTGCTTTCCTTGATCCAGAAATTTACTTAGCTCAGTTGGCTAGCACACCCTCAGATGAAGTTTGCTCGTTGAGATAATAGTCAAGGGTAACCTTCACAGATGAAGAATTGCTGCTCGGTACCGCCGACCACAATTGTCCGCTCTACATCTCTGTCAACATTGGCAGAGTTGTGTTATCCAGAGTTTTAGTGGATCCTAGAGCATCTCTTAACTTGTTGAGCCTACGGACATTGGCCTATTTGGATATTGAAGCTCAAGAGCTCACGACCGATAAAATTATGTTAAGAGGATTCAACCAAAAGGGAGAAAGAGCCCATGGATGAATTACATTACTTATGAAGGTTGGAGAACTCATAACAACTGTTAAATTTCATAACATCGACGCCAAGACTACTTTTAACGCTTTACTGGGTCGACCATGGATTCATGAGCACAATCTGTTTCCATCATCTCTACACAAGTGCATTAAATATCGTAAAGATGGTCAAGAAAATTGCATCAAGGGAGACCTACAACCATTTTCAGTGCACGAAGTTGGTATCCACGAAGATGCTGCCTACTACACGCCTCTAAAGAAGACTATCTTCTCGTGCAAGATTTTGACAAACAAAGATGAAAATTCAGAAGAATCACAAAAAGGAGGCCATGCAACTCCGCTTCAACAACCTTCTACCACTCCCTTACAACGAGTTAGTGGAGGTTCTTCTAGTTCACGCACGCAAGGTTGAGGCCGGGGACGAGTACGAGTAAAGATCAATTTAATTGTTGAACGGACAAGGCCAACGATCAACATTGATGATGAAGACAGTTCCGAAGATGAGATAATGATGATAAAGCAGAAGAGACCTCAGTACAAGATATCTCTAGAAGATACAGAGAAAAATGAATATGAAACAATGTATGATCGGATAAACCACTATGTGAATCCTTGACTGTTACTCCGATTCTCCCTCAAAAGGTAGAGAGTTTAAAGGTCGAGGAAGTCCGTGGTGTTGGTTCAAAGCCGATCAAATTTTACCGTGCTTCTACCTCTACTGAGCTTGAAAAATATAGTGTTAGTTCAAAGCTGATCAAATTTTACCGCGCTTCTACCTCTACTGAGCTTGAAAAACATGTAAATTTGGATGTTGATTCTAATTAATTAATGGATTTGTCTTTTGGTTACTTCTCGCCTTGTGTTCAAAAGTTAATTCAACAGGGACGCTTACCAAAACAATGCTAAAAGATAAATTTCAATTTTTTGAAAAACTATGGAATGCTAAAAGTTGAACTCCAAATTCAAAAGAATGTCTCGGATTTGGTACAGTTAGACCAGTCGATGATTCTGAATTTTGCGTGGTTGTTACTAGTGAGTCAGAATAGGATTGCCTCGATGTAGAGGATGACTCTACTGATCAACCAATAGAAGATGCTCCACCAGAATTTAAGGAGGAAATTAAATCTACTATTGATGAATTGAAAGAGATTAACCTCGGAACTGATGAATGACCCCTGCCTACATTTATAAGTTCTCTACTTGATGATGAAGTATCTACAAAATTGGTCAAACAATTAATAGAATTCAAAGATTTCTTCACATGGAGATGCAATGAAATGTCAGGACTGTCAGTAGAAGTTGCAGTCCATAAACTTGGGGTGGACAAGAATATAACCCCAGTAAAACAAGATCCTAGGAGAATGCGCCTTGAAATAGAACAACAAGTCATCGCCGAAGTGAAGAAGTTGATAGATGTCAACTTTATGAAAGAAGAGCAATACCCCATGTGGTTAGCCAATATTGTACCTGTTAAGAAGAAAAATGGGCAGATCCGCATTTGTGTTGATTTCAGAGATTTGAACCAGGCATGTCCAAAAAATGAGTTTCCACTACCCATACCAGAGATGATGATGGATATTGCTTCAACAAATGAAATTTTCTCCTTCATGGATGGATCTTCGGGATATAACAAAATCAAGATGGTTCTCAAGGATGGAGCACTTACAGCTTTTAGAACACCGATTGGAATTTTCTGCTACATAGTGATGCCGTTTGGCCTAAAGAACACCGGAGCAACATATCTGCGTGCAATGACGAAAATGGTTTGACGACCTCATTCACAATCAAGTAGAATGCTACGTGGATGATTTGGTCATCAGAAGTAAACAAAAAATAGACCATTTGTATGATTTGAGGATTGTGTTTGAACGATTACAATGATATGACCTTAAAATGAATCCCTTAAAGTGTGCCTTTGGTGTTACCTCCGGGAAATTTCTAGGATTCGTTGTCCATCATCGGAGAATCGAGATCGACCCGGATAAGATTAAAGCTATCTTGGAAATGCCTCCCCCTAAAACCTTGAAGCAGCTACGTTCTGGATAAGATTAAAGCTATCTTGGAAATGCCTCCCCCTAAAATCTTGAAACAGCTACGTTCCTTTTTGGGAAGTTAGCATATCTGAGATACTTTATTTCTAACCTCTCAGTTAGGTGTCGGCCTTTCTCAGTATTAATTAAAAAGGACACCAAATTTATTTGGGAAGAGAAATGTCAGCGGGCCTTTGAGGATGTCAAACAATATTTAATGACACCTTCTGTCTTAGCAGCCCCTATCCCAAGAAAACCTCTGATACTTTATACTGCAACCTTAAATGACTCTCTTGGAGTCCTCTCAGCCCAAGTTAATGAGGAGGGTAAAGAAAATGCGTTATACTACTTGATTTATCGTCTAATACCAATGAAAATAAGGTATCCACCTATTGAGAAGCATTGTTTGACATTAATTTTGGCCGCTCAAAAGCTTAGAAATTACATGCTTTCTCATAAGATTACCCTAATTTTGAAAGTTAATCCATTGCAATATCTGATGACTCGACCAACACTCTCCGGATGCTTAGAAAGATGGTCAAAGATCTTATTGCAATTTGATATAACTTTTGTTCCCCTCAGTGCTATCAAGGGATAGATACTAGCAGACTTTCTCGCTGCACACCCACTACCAGCTGGGTCCTCTCTCAACGACGAGTTACCAGACTAGCAAATACTACAAATGGAATTTTTTAGTGTGCAGCGCTGGGAAATGTACTTTGATGGTGCTTCGTCAGCCAGGAAAGACAAAGGATTAGGCAAAGTTATACCAGGTAAAGTAGGGATCGGTTTGATTTTTATCATGCCAGATAAGGGTATGATGAGGTTCTCATACCACCAAATAGAGCCGTGCACCGACAATGAAGCAGAAAATGAAGCTTTAATCACCGGATTGGAATTTGCAATTTCAATGGATATAACAAATATTGTCATTTATGGTGACTCTCAACTTATCATCTAGCAAGTCGTCAGACAATACAGAATTTTGAAACCAAGATTAGAAGAATACCATCAGTACACGATGAAACTGCTAGAGCAAATTTTTGATGTGACTTTCTACCGGATTCCTAGGGGAGATAATGCCCATGCCAACGCTCTAGCAAAACTCACTAAAGAAATAGCATGTCCCCTAGAGGATTCCATCAAAGTCACGGTGCAAGGAAGACTAGTCTTGTCTCGAAACGACTTTGAAACTCTACACAAGCTTGGAAAAGAAGAAACAATAAATACAGTTGCAGACATCAACAAAGATTGGTGTAGGCCATTAATTGAATATTTGCAAACTTGAAAAACTGCCAGAATACAAGTCTGAGGCGCACCACATCACAAGAAGGGCTATGTCTTACGCCTTGGTGGGAAATGTTCTCTACAGAAAATCATTCGACCAAATGTGGCGACGGTGTTTGAGCAGAGTCGAGGCACAAAATATTGTCAAAGAGATACATGTCGGATTGTGTGGCGCTCACCAGTCAGGGCTGAAAATGAAAATGAAAATCAAAAGACTTGGGTATTATTGGTCAGAAATGATGTCCGATTGCATGGATACAGCCAGAAGATGTCACCAATGCGAAGTGCATGGGGTGGTCTTACACCAGCCTTCGAATGTGACAATGGGACAACTTTCAAAAGTACAAAGATCAACAATTTATTCAGAAGACATGGGATATATTGGAGATACTCTATAGTTTACTATCCTAGAGCAAATGGTCTGGCTGAAGCTTTCAACAAGACACTGGTACAGATTTTGAAGAAAATACTAGATGAAAACAAAAGGGATTGGCACAACAAACTATTAGAAGCCTTGTGGGCCTACAGGATGACTTTCAGGACTCCCACTCATAATACACCATATGCGCTCATATATGGGGCCGAGGTCGTGCTACCACTAGAAATCTAGACACCATCTCTCAGCGTCGTCGTTGCCAACCAACTCACAAAGAAAGAAAGCGCAAAGCTCAAACTTGAAGAATTGGAGAGTCTCAACGGAAAACAATTAGAAGCACAACAATATTTGGAGCTCTACCAGGCAAAGATGGTACAAGCCCTTGACAAATTGGTCCACCCAAGGACATTTAAAATTGCTGACCTCGTGCTTGTGCTCAAAAGACCTATTATTGCACGCCGCAAAATAGGTTGAAAATTTGACCTAACTTGGGAGGGACCATTTGTCGTTGAGAAGGTATATACAGGAGGAGACTACCAGTTAGTGGACTTCCGGGGTGAAAGACCCATGTTAATGATAAATGGACGATACCTGAAAACCTATTACGCAACCTGATGTTGCTCAATGTCACTTGCCGCTGCTTTCTTTGAAATTTTGAAACTTTGATTATTTTAGGGTTATCTATGTGGCCAAATGTCTATAACCGGGTCAAAATTTTGTAATTAACCTCATTATAATGTAAAATTTGAGAAAATTTTTGAACTTCACACGTTCTCTTTTCTACTTTCGAATTTAAACACCCTACTAAATTAAATGAAACTCACACATAAAATGCATAATCCTCTTCACCAAAATAAATTAAAATTTACTTTAATAAATACTTTGTTTTGTTCTTGTTCATGCCAAGCTTCAGCCCACTGACATTTTTTTCTGTCGTCTGCACAAAAATGTCAGGACAGATGCTGATCTTTGCCTTCTAGGATGGCTGGAACCTCGCATTGAATGAAGAGATTGCGCCGCAAGGAGGTTTCATAGATTTCAATATGCATTTCAACCAAGTTGATATGGACTACTAGGGTCCTCTAATGGACGTAGTCAGTAGTAAAGAGAAGGAGGGACTGCCTTCACTATTGTGGGTAACCACTCAAGACAATGTGTCGTGCAAAGGTAAAAACGTGATAGCGGAATAAGATCCGATGGAGGGGCCCAATCGTCTGCGCTCCATGGTATCTACTCTAGCAAGGGACCAGATAGCCACCCGTAATGAATGATTACCGAATACTCCGCTCCGCACGACGCAACACAGAAATGCCAGCCAAAAGAAATAGAGAGTCTTTCTGCTACAGGAACACAAATGTCAGAGAGACGTGAGCAATTTTCTTACCTTCATTCCTGAGGGACATATTTACGACCCAGATCTGAGGGAAACTTCTGCCAGCCTGCCCACTATAGATGAAGAGTCAGGATTTGTGACAAAATCAGATGTGCTCCCAGTTCCAGATATCTTATGAAGGGGTTGCCCAATATGCAACGTTAAGGTACCAGTCGGGACATCAGTCACGGGCGCATTTGTAGACACGGGCGCATTTGTACAATGCCTGGATTGCACGTTCTGCATCTATAGCATTTTAGCACATTAGAAGAATACACTTTAAGCACCAACTAGTCTCAGACTCTAGACTTCGTGACAAATAAACCATATGTCTCACTGAGGACGGATCTTCACGCACCATGGAGCCTAGGATCATACATCCCACTAAAGGCTGAATCTCATGTTCCGGATCAACCAGCACCAATTTGGGTTCCTGCCGAGGCCCGAAGGAAGGAACGCCCATGGCAGCTGCCAACTCCTGGTATGGTAGAATAGTACAAGATAAGCAGAGTAAATAAAAGAGAATTCGAGTTCTATGAAGAGGTTCAGGGAAAGTTCATTAATATATTGGAAGGCCTGGAGTTGTACGCCAAGGTTTTCTCTGAGATAGATGAAAAGAGTATTATGGACTGCATCTTCAATTTAAGAGATAGAGGTCAAGCGGACATCTCATGGAGATGACATATTCCGAGCCGAAGAAATGGATGAGGGGAAAGGGAAGAATCACCATCCAATGCGGCTATTACTACAACTTCACGAACAACAAACAAGGGAATCCTCCTAGGATCCTTAGATACGACCAAGTGGATCAATTGCCACCAATGATAAAATGGATGATCAAAAGAATGGTCAAGTGGAGCATTCTACCCGCTACTTACATTCCCAACAATTGCATCATTAACATTTATGATGAAGGTGACTGCATTCCCCCACACATTGATCATCATGATTTTGTGAGGCCTTTTTGCACGGTCTCATTTTTAAGTAAAAGCAATATTCTATTTGGAACAGAAATCGATATTGTCGGCCTTGTCAAATTTAGAGGAGCTGTGGAAATTCCTCTTCCAGTTGGTTCACTACTTGTACTGAAGGGCAATGGTGCAGGCATTGCCAAGCATTGCATTCCAGGAGTATGATGTCATAGGGTGTCTGTAACCTTCCGTAGAATGGACGACAGTAAAATACCATATGGATTCCAGCAAGACCCAGAATTGAAGTTATTTCCATATGAGCTGTGAGAAGGTTGTACCCTTAAGTACATGCAAAAGGAACTCTTATCCTGGAGCATGACTTAGAAGGTCTGCTTGATCAGGAGCTCAACACACCTGGTACAGAGGGTTCACTTCTTTCAGCATCATGACTTGTATCTGATTTTATTCAGTCTACGATGTATTCATAGCATGAGATGATTCTCAATGTATTTCGACAGGGATTGCATGATGTACCTTTTGAGGCATCAGCCTATGTCGGATTTATGACATCCTTTTTGGAGCAAATTAATGAAAATTTCTCTCAAATTGTGCCTTTTTGTTAGTTGCCTTTTTGTGCGAGGGAGGAAAGCCACGAACCATGTTTTGTTTCAAAATTTCAACGAACAAAGAAAGAAACAACAAATCTTTAACAATAAATAAAACATAAATGAAAAATAATCAACAACAAATAAACAATAAAATAAATTTCTTTTCAAAATCAACCAATTAAAATTAAAATGTTAAAAATATATTTAAGAAAAATTAAATGTGATAAAAACAACCAGAAAATAAAATAAAGTTGTTAAGTGGATGCTTCCGTTTTCGGAATTTCCTACTCTTTGTGTGCGCAGCACAACCATCGTTATCTACACTAACTCTCTGCACATCCCCACAGAATTTCACATTCTGCACATATACTCACAAAGTTTTACAAATTTTCTTCAACAAGATCAACCTTTTTCACATGATACATTCCTGTAAATTCAATGCTACTAACCCTCTTTTGAGAATTGACCTACATTTCAATTCTCACTTTTGAATCAGTCCTACATTTCCGATTCATTACAATCGATGTCAGTCCTTACATTCCAACACTCTTTTGAGAATTGACCTACATTTCAATTCTCACTTCTGAATCAGTCCTACATTTCTGATTCTTTACATTTTGAGGTCGGGCTTTATATTCCGACACTCTCTTTTGAGAATTGACCTACATTTCTATATTTTGAGAATTGACCTACATTTCAATTCTCACTTCCGAATCAGTCCTAAATTCTGATTCTTCTAAGGTCGGTCCTTACATTCTGACACCCTCTTTTGAGAATTGACCTACATTTCAATTCTCACTTCTGAATCATTCCTGCACTTCTGATTCATTACATTCAAGGTTGGTACTTACATCCCGACACTCTCTTTTGAGAATTGACCTACATTTCAATTCTCACTTCCAAATCATTCCTACATTTCTGATTCATTACATTTGAGGTCAGTCTTTACATTCCGACACCCTCTTTTGAGAATTGACCTACATTTCAATTCTCACTTCCGAATCAGTCTTACAGTTCTAATTCATTACATTCGAGGTCGGTCCTTACATTCCGACACTCTCTTTTGAGAATTGACCAACATTTCAATTCTCACTTCCGAATCAGTCCTACATTTCTGATTCATTACATTCTGACACTCTCTTTTGAGAATTGACCTACATTTCCATTCTAATTTCTGAATTAGCCCTACATTTTTGATTCATTAAATTCGAGGTCGATCCTTACATTTCAACACTCTCTTTTGAGAATTGATATACATTTCAATTCTCAATCCTACATTTTTGATTCATTACATTCAAGGTCGGTCCTTACATTTCGACACTCTCTTTTGAGAATTGATATACATTTCAATTCTCAGCCCTATATTTCTGATTCATTACATTCGAGGTCGGTCATTACATTCCAACTTTCTCTCTCTCTTTTTGAATTGATATCTAAATTTCAATTCCCACCTCGGGGTCAACACTTACATACTAACTCCCATCCTTTGGAAATCTTTGAAATTTCATAACTCAAAGTCCACTCTCCAATCCCCAGCGAGAGTCCCTACTTCTTTACTTGGTCAAACACTCATCTGTTAATTCCCCAATAGAAACAAATCACACACACAATTGTACGCGTACTTCCGAGTCTATTGACTTAGAAGTTTGTATTGGTTTTTGTTGATCTTGTCGGTCAATGCCAATACGCGTGGTGTGCTTGCCCATTACACCACATCTATTGGGGTCCATTTGTTGACCTCATTTTTTGTTGTGGTTTAGTTTTTTTCTTTTTAGTTGCCTAAAATCTACCCATTGGATTTTCTTATTGACTATTCTTAGAAAACTAGAAAAAGCACCCTCACTACTAGAAATTCCAAACTCTTCTCTACTCAACTTGAAGTTCCACATGTTGGTCTCAACCTCTAAATATTTAGTAGGTGGGGTCACTATGGGGGAAACTCAAGTTGAGTCACCATTAGGACTACTGAACTTTAAGGTTGACCCTTGGTGTTGTTCTAGAACTGAGGCACTCACTGGAGTTATCTTCACTCACAATCACTCACAACCCTGAACCCAAATTTCTAGCCTAGGTCCCTTGATCATTTTGCGATACTCATGTAGATGGTCCCCTGAACCTACTAGCCCTAAAGCTATGGTTTAGCTAAGACCACTACATAGAGGAACCAAAATGGGGTTTCCATCGGTCCATGGCTTATTGATTGTAGTTGGCACTCAAACTCTACCAAGATACCCAACCTACTCCTTTGCCCCCTAAGCACCCCAAATTACCTAAACACGCTTGAAAACCCAAACTTTGCCGAAATTCCAAAGTTTACCCAAAATACCCAAATTTGATCAAAATTCATTTCAAACCTTTTAAAAATCTCCAAATTATCCAAAATTACCCAAAATATCCAAAGATGGCCAAATTACCAAACTATCCCTCCATAGCCCAAAATCCCAAAAAATTCCAAAAATTCCCAGAAAATCTCAATAAATCTCAAATATTCTAAATTTCATTTTGCTCAACTACTATATGACCCAATTTGGACAATTTGACCATCTTTAACTAAAACCCCTAAATTTGCCTTTATGGGCCGAAATTTCCGCAAATTCAACTCAAATGTCCATCAATTTGACCTCAATTGACCCCAATTGCAATCCTAAACTCAAATTAACTGTTGATATGATCCAACTAAACCAAATCCAAGCTCAATTGGTCCATGATTTGAGCCCAATTTTGATTTGGGTGAAAACCCCAATTTTGACCATATGACCTAATCTCACCAAATTGAACCCATAACCTATTCAATTGGCCCAAAATAATGTTGTAAGATATTTATAACATTACTACACATAAAAATAAACCACCAATTGGCCTTGGTGATATCCATTTGATTTTGGACTAAATCTAAAATTCCTAAATTTAGTCCCAAATTGGCTAAGTCCCCAAATTTCACCCAATTGATTGCCTTAACACCCAAATTGGCATCCAATTCATGTTAAAAACTCTTCATAGGGTCCCCATTGACCATTTACAACAATCAATTTGGAATTAGCCCAAGGCTAACCCATGCTAGACCCAAGCCTAGCCCAACATGACCAAATTGACTAAAATTCAAAATTCCCGCAAATTGACCCTTCAATTGAGCTCAAAACCACTTCCATCCTTCACCAAAGTTATTCCTTATGCAATCTACACCAAATTCAACAATCAATTGAGCCAATTGACATGGCTAACCTAGCCCAAACCCATATATAAACAAAATAAAATAATTATATGGGCCAATTGACATGGCTAACCTAGACCAAACCCAAGACTTGGTCATTTGCACCCACTTGGACCCATGGACTAAATGTGACCTAACCACCCTAAAGTCACCAAATTAACTCCATCACAACCATTTGTTGGACTTATTGACCAGTCCAAAAAACATGAAACCACCTAAATCAAGTTATAGACCAAAGGTCCCCCAAATTAAAGGATATTATTTCCAAAATGCATGTGCTTAAGATATCCTTACCAAAATTAGGTATTATTGCACTAAATTATCGTGACATATTCCCCTAGGTTCTTTGAGCTCCTAGCCACACCCCCTGGTTGGTCGGCCGGCCTAGTGTCCGGAAAAGATCAAAATCGAGAGCCACCCCCATGGAGCTTCACCCAAATCAAACTTAGAGGCCAGCTCATCCAAATCAAACTATGGAGCTCCTCTGGGCCACCCAAGCACCAAATTACACCTCCTAATTGGCCATGACAACCACCATAAGCCCATTTATATAAAAGGCCACCTCCCACGGCCATGAAAAGAAGTGCTGAAATTTCCTTAGTGAGGCCTCTCCAAACTTCACGCAGAGCTTCCCTAGGATCCTCTCAGTGCATTCCAACCATTTTCCATCACCAATTCCCATTGCCACAGCTCAATTTTGAGCTTGAAACCTTGCCAAAAACCAGAACAGAACTCAAAACACATCCACAGTCCACCAAACCCAAATTAACGTCACCCACACCTTCACAATAGTGAAAGAAGCCAAAGCCCCATAAAATTTCCCTTCCTAGAGCCTCTACCATAGCTCTAGACCAACACCAAAATTTGAGCTTAGTAGAATCCACACCTAGGCCTTATACCAAGACCAGGGACTCAATCCCTAGCCTATTCGGACCATAACAAGCGTGCCAAGCTCCTTTGATCGAATCTTCACTTCTCAGAGAAAAGGTATAAAACCTCACCTCATCCCGAGCATATTTTTATTTTCCATTTAATTCGACTTAATTTAATTGCATGATTACCATATGGATGTGTTCGTCTCTCTTAGACGAGTTCATAGGACCAAACCCGAGGTGATTTGGTTGAGTCTAAGCTGAGATCTTAGGGTTTTAGTGTGGACGGTCACAGGATCATTTTATCGGGGACGATGATGGGGAGCCATTTGATTAATCATATATCAAATGGACGGAGGAGATCGAACCGGACAGCGCTTTGGAACATAAACAGCGGGCTGAGTCAGCGGCTACGTGGACAGCGACGTCCAACCAGAGCGCGCCACGCATGCCTTCGGAGCTTAGTAGGTTGAGGTGGCATGAGCGGTTTAAATAAAAAATAGGGCTTTTTCTATTTATTTAAATACCCCTAACTTAGAAAATCCATAACTTTGTGTAGAAAAATAACAAAAATTAGATAAAAATACCCTCTTGCTGAATGAACGGAGGAGAATAACGTGGAATAATTTTCAAGTCCATATGATGCATAAAATATGTTTAATTAATTAAACACTGTTTGGGATCATTTACTTCTCCAGGCATATCGATACATCACCTTGACTTGAAATTTTGGCATGTTGTAGCCTTTCTCAAGGGAAACATCCTCTGATTTTTTCGAAGTCAGAGGAGGTTCTTATACAGAGGTTCATATTTTTCAAGATCTTGCACATTATTTCCTTAAAATCATCATGGAAATTAGCATATTGATTAGAAAATTCAAAGAAAATTTTGGAAGGTCCACTATGACTATAGGAGCTTTGAAAATAATTCAATGGGTTAAGTCATTTAAAATACACTTAAATTTTACAAACACTAAATCTCTAAAATAATTAATTTTGAAAAATATAAACATTTAAATGACTTAATTTTTTATCTCCACTGTGATATATGATCCATAGAACACATTATAAAAAGTTCAAAATATTTTGAGTTTATTTGATAACTTAAGTTAATTTTTAAAGATAAATATCACTTTTGACACTTAAATGATTTTCTTAAAAATCAAAATATAACTCAAAAAACTTTTGAAACTTAGTGTCTTGAGTTTTTTGTGATCATGGATATTTTATAAAAATAAAATATTATTTAGAATAAAAACTTGATTTTTAACCTATTTTAAATTATTAAAATAATTAAAAATTGATAAAAAACACAAAAATAACAAAATTCATGGAAATGTTCTAAATTGATTCCTAATCACTTAGGAATAATTACAATATCTTTCTCTAATTTTCTAAATAAAGATATTGAATTTTAAAACTTAAAAATAATTTTTGAAGGCTAAAAATGAGTTTTTAACTAAAATAAATCCAATAAATCAAATAAAAATTAGAAAAATATGAAATTTGCTCCTCTAGGTTCTCTAACGTCAGAGATTTTTAAAAAATCCAAAACTTAATTTTCATCATTTAAAATATTTTATTTTTATTAAAGAACCAAAAACTTAAAATAATTTTAATAAATCACAAAGAATTAAAAAAAATAATGAAATTTTGTCCAAAGGTTTCTCTAGTCTTGGTATACCTCTAGTAAAAATTTCAAAAGATAAGAATTTACCTTGGTTAAGTTAGGAACTTTCTTAAAAAAATCCTATTTTTGCATGAGAATAATTATATAAAATAAATTAAATTATGAAAAATCACATTTTCTCCTCTGAGGTCTTAATTGACCATTAATGAGGCAGGATAAAAATTTTAAGGTCATTTGAATTGAATTTGACAAATTATGACGTGTGAGCCTTAGGGGCAAATGTGTAATTTTGGAAATTTAGCCTTAATTAACATTTAGGCTTAAGTCAAGGAGGGAAATGGGTAACATCTGATCTTAATCAATTTATTTTTTGCTTGAAACGGAAGGGGTTAATTGTTAAAAACCAATCCCACTTTCCTCATTAAAAGGATAAGTTAATAAATTTCTAAATCATTAAAAATTTGGAAGTTTATTAAAATTAAATGATCATGAAGTTAGGGGAAAGAATTTTGAAGTCAATAATTAATCAATTTAATACCTCTATCATGATTTTCAAATAAAATCTAAATCATGAATCTTGACCACTTAAAGCTTAACCTTTTCAAAACGAATTAAGACACTCACCAAGAACTTAAGGGCTTACTGGTGACTTGGGCCAAATCAAAATTGACTGAATAAGGATTAGAGAAATAAACATAACATAATCAAACTTTCTTGAAAAACCACTAAGCCCAATTAGGGTTAAAATTTGGTTGTGTTCCAACAACACTAACTTGCCTCTTTAAGGGTCTTCACCCACATAATTCTTAAAATGAATAACAAGTGATAATTACCCTATTCTTAGGGATAATTGAGACATCAATGTTAACTGAGTAATAAGGACATTTACGGGATGACTTATTAAGCAACATAATAAGTTTAAAAGAACTCGAGATTTTCCACCAGGCAGTGAGAGAGTAGCACCGACCTGTTTCTTTCCTAGATCTGTTGTATGTCTTGAAGATCTACTAAACTTAATATGTTTTTCCTGACAAAATCATCCTTAATTAAAAGGACCCACCAAAATAAGAATTAAGGTTAGGAAAACCACCAGAACTTTACTTTTCCTGCTCTTCATAAACTGCCTTAACATGCATTTTTATGTTTCAGGTGGTGGAAGGAGAAGACTCGCCAGATACACTTTTATAATTTGTAGCGTTGTGTTTCTTGTACTTTTATGTTATACTTTTGTGCTTATACAAATTTGCATGGAAAAATAAAACTATTAGGATAGCCACAAAATCAAAACCAAAACCAAAACTAAAATCAACCAAGATATAATTCACCCCCACAACATTCAAAATACAAAATAACTCAAAATTTAATCACAAACATCACACAAAACTATAACTTCAACTAAATTAAGACAGATCTATCGGATGATTAGGAATCCCTCGAAGGAGGTAACCTACGGTTGCTGACGAGGCTTCCCACGGTCTAAATGAAATTATGGAACTCATTAAGTTGAGTTTAGTAAGTTCACTTAGACTAAGTGAATCCAATAGAAATAGTGGTGTCGGAATGAGGGAACCGTAGGATCCTAACTGATGTCGCTCTAATCAACTTTAATACGCCCCCATAAAATTTAAAGAACTTCAACCATAAGGCCAAATTTGACATATA
The DNA here is from genome assembly GCA_002079205.1 of Phalaenopsis hybrid cultivar. NCBI lineage: Eukaryota > Viridiplantae > Streptophyta > Magnoliopsida > Asparagales > Orchidaceae > Phalaenopsis > Phalaenopsis hybrid cultivar. The sequence goes on from JXCR01075551.1 coordinate 147,179, forward strand.
ACTTGCACACTGGAAAACTCAAACTCCTTGCGACAAGCTAGCACGGTGGGCAGCACGACCATCTTCAACAACAAAACTTGTCTTCCCAAATAAACCAATTTTCCTTCCTTAGACTTAAACAACAAGCCATAGGACTTCGAGGTTGGTTTCTTAGTCAACATAATTCCTCACATCACCTTTTAGGCCTTTGCATTGCCCTGCTATACAATATAAGCCCTAACTCGTCTTACGATTTCGAGGTTGTCGTTTGTCACGACCTAAATCCTCATATCTTCCAAGTTATTGGTGTGATTTTTTCACAAGAATGTAAGCCCTAACTGATAAAATTGGCAGGATGAAACACTTAAATATTTCTCCTCAAAACTAAAGCCAAACATTAGGATAGCTTGGGATGTCACCCAGGTTCGCGTCTAGATCCATGACATCCCCTAGTTCTTCTTCTTTTGGACTCTACAACAAAACCTTACAAATTTGAACCAATCCCCTTTCACATCTCTACATCTGATCTCATTGAAATGTCCTACCCTTTGAAACTCCTTGAAGATAATATTTCCTGATTTTTATCGAGAGTCTTCTTAGCCTTTGAAATTCCTTGAAGATAATATTTCTTGATTTTTATCGAGAGTCTTCTTAAGTGACTTGTCCTACTCTTTGAAATTCCTTGAAGATAATTTTTCTTGATTTTTATCGAGAGTCTTCTTAAGTGACTTTAGTCATTTAAGATGTAATTAACTATAGGGGCTTGCCCTTATAAGAAGCATGTCCAAACCCAGCTGTTTAAGATGTAATTAACTATAAGGGCTTGACCTTATAGGAAGCATGTCCAAACCCAGCTTAATATAAACCCTATTTAATTATTTATATTAAATAGGGGAACCTGTTGGAAAATACAAAGGTTTCACAGACCAGACGGACGTCATACTTTCCTTAGTTTGTTTGATCGCGCCTCATCCTCAAGTCTTGTGTTCATCCTTCGGGATAAATACAGGGTTTGAGATATAGTGCTCCTTCATTTAAACTATGAAAAATATGGGGTCAGTTTGATTTCATACTTTTCTAAACTTCAATGTCCTTCCAAAGCGGGTGATGGGATTTCAATTCAGGCAGCCGACAACTTCTTACGGGCAACTCCCCTCCAACCAAAATAGTGCTCACACATGTAAATGAAAAAAAAAAAGTAAAATCATACAATATATTCTCACTCTACTCAATTCTATGTCCTACACATGCATACTAATTCATTACAAGAGGGAAGAGTCAAAAAATTTCTCACTACACATGAAGAAACATCAAGAACTTTTCATTGAACAAGACTTTGAAAACATACAAAAAAAGTACTAAATTTAAATTAAATTACAATTAAAATACTTATCTATAATAGAAATCAAACTCTCATTGTATAGCAAAAGCAATCTCTTTACAATCCTCTCCAAGAACAAAATGAAAAGAAAAGAAGAAATCACTCACTCTATCTCTTTCTCTCTCACCTTGCCGCCCCACCCCACTTGGGGCTCACGCCCAGGCTTTCTTTATCTTTTAAAAGCCTTCTTCTTTTATTCTAATTAATTCAAGTGTCTGAGAGATATTTTAAAAATATTTTCAAGCCTTTTTTATAATTTCCCAAGAGATGCTTAAGTATCTCTTCAAATCTGTCCATATTCATTGAATCTTTGAAATGGTGCTATAAGTGCCTCTTCAAAACTCCATATAACTGCCCTAAATTCTTCTAGAAATTCCATTTTATCAATTCCAATGAATTCCCCAAGATATGCACGAAACAATGTTTCAAAATTCATCCAAATCCGACTTATATTCTAGAAGTTATGTTGAAAACCGTCACCGACACCTAAGCGCCCCACTCACTATCTGGTGGCACCTAAGCGCCATTTTGGGTGGTTAAGAGCCGGTCACAGGCACTCAAGTGTTTGGTTTATGACCCCATGGCTCCAGTGTGCCCCGATTTGACCCGAGTTGCTCCAGTTTGCTCCGTTTTGGTTCATTTTTGTTCCTTTTTCTCCAATCACTCCAAATTCTTCAATTTGATGTACCTACAACAAAAGAAAAATAAGAAAGAACACATTTAAAGTGCAATATCATTATAAAATAAAGCATAAAAAATAGTACATTTTTAGGCGTATCAAAATCCCCCAAACTTAAACATTACTTGTCCTCAAGTAATACTACATTTTTTAAAATAATTTATGTAAATTAGAGTTAATGGTTCATCCTTTAGAATTGCCAAAATTTTATTCTAAAAATGTGATAGTTCAAATTAGAAGATCTTCTAGTGAATCAGACTAGCCTAAGGTCCAAAATATTTATCATCAAAGTTGGGAATTTATTTTTTTATCTAATTCAGAAATATATGCAGATTTTTCAAACTTTAGATTCTATGAACTTTACTTTCTAGACTTAAGAACTCTCTTAAAAATAACTTTTACTAATATAATTATAAAAAGCAAGCTTAGAATTGTTCTAAGTTCTTTACTCAAGAAAGACTCAAGTGAAATCAATTTTTGATTAGGACTTGTCCTCAAGCTTCTCCTTACTTTACTCTTTTTTTTTTGGATCTTTTTGATCCATTATTATTTTTGTTATTTTTTTTCTTTTTTTTGGTGTGTAATTGAGGATTACTATATCTAGAGAAGTCCTTAAATAATATTGAATTCCACTATCCTCCCTAAAATTAAAACTTATTACTTTCCTTTAATTGAAAAGATGTATATTTTTTTAAGAAAATAATTTCTAAGAGAGCCTTAAATGTTTGAAAATAAGAATTATAAAAGTACTTAATTTTTCAAAAAATACAATTTTCCTACTGAAGATAGTTATTCATTTTTCCAAGCTCTCAACTAAATATCCTTAACTCTAGGTTGGCCCTTTTCACTGAAAATATCAACTAAGTTTTCCTACTCCATTTCTATATTTAAAATTTTAACATCCTTAAGATGACTGCACAAAACAATAATCATTAGAAATAAAATAAAAATTTATTTGTAATATTTTTTAAAACAAGATTTAGATTTGAAACATTTTTCTTTTCCTCCCCCATACTTAAGCTCAAACATGTGTATCGATGAAGTACAAAAATATGCGGCAGGAAAATATCACTTTTATAATTTACTACACATCCTACAAAAATATCAACAAATAACCATGGTAGAATATTAGAGTACAAAGTAAATCTACCCAAAACTTGCTTGACATAACACTATAAAGAAATTTTAAATAGTAGAACAAGTACCAACTGAAGATTAAACATTAACACATTTTAAACTTCATAAAGCAATTGTTGGATGCTAACAAGTTTAAAATATTAAGATAAGTATTATCATTTATAAAAACTCATTTAACTTGACTTACAAACATAGACACACAAACTCCAATACATAGACCACAGATTTATAAACAAACAATGACTGAGGTTAATTAGATCTCCCTTCTAGTCGCATTTCCCCTTCTTACTTTCAATTTCTAACGGAAGAAACTACACTAATAAAGTGGGTGTATTATAAACCTTGTATCATTATCACCCATGGACTAGAATTACTTCATGTTTTGAAGACAGGCTAGGCAATAAATATATTAGCTCTCACTCTAGAGTTCCCTCTTATCCCTCCACCTGGAGGCTAACATCTCACATCAAAACCTAAAACAATAGACCAAATTAAGGGCTTTAGCCTACAACTCTAAAGTCCTCTAATTCTACACCTTTAAAGATTATTTCTTTATTTATTTGCACTTAACTATATGGACTACATTCTCATCCATAGGATCTCATATGATTCTACCACAATTGATAGAGACAATACCATCCTGGATCTTACATGTTCTCACAACAGATTTTAGCATGCAAGTTGATCAAGTTTACATATAAATGAAGAACAAAGTAAAATCATTATAATATATTCTCACTCTACTTGATTCTATATCCTACACATGCATACTAATTCATTACAAGAGGGAAGAGTAAAGAAAACTACTCACTGCATATGGAGAAACAACAAGAACTTTTCATTGAACAAAGACTTTGGAAACCATACAAACAAGGTACTAAATTCAAATCAAATTACAATGAAAATACTTATCTCTGATAGAAATCAAACTCTCCTTGTATAGCAAAAAAAATCTCCTTACAATTCTCTCCAAGAACAAACTGAAAAGAAAAGATGAAATCTCTCACTCTCTCTCTTTCTCATCACCTTACCGCCCCACTTGGGGCTCATACCCAAGCCTTCTTCTTCTTCTCCAAGCCTTCTTCCCTTTTTATAATTAATTCAAGAGTCTAAGAGATATTTTAAAAATATTTTCAAGCCTTTTTTTATAATTTCCCAAGAGATGCTTAAGTGTCTCTTTAAAATTATCCATATTTATTGAATCTTCCAAATGGTGCCTTAGGTGCCTCTTCAAAACTCCATATAACCACCCCAAATTCTTCTAGAAAGTCCATTTTATCAATTCCAATGAATTCCCTGAGAGATTGAGGAAGCACCGCTTCAAAAATCGTCCAAATCTAACGTATATTCTAGAAGTTATGTTGAAAACTGTCACCAACGCCTAAGCACCGATTATGGGGCGCTTAAGCGCCCCCCTCTCTATCTGGTGGCACCTAAGAGCCATTTTGTTTGCTTAAGCATCAGGCATTAGCACTTAAGTGTCCGATTTAGGTCCCCTTGGCTCCGGTGTGCCCCTATTTGACCGATTTGCTCAGGTTTGCTCCGTTTTGGTCCATTTTTGTTCCTTTTGCTCCAATCACTCCAAATTCTTCAATTTTATGTATCTACAACCAAAAATGAAAGAAAAAATACATTTAAAATGCAATATAATTATGAAATAAAGCATAAAAAATAGTACATTTTTAGCCAAATTTTTTATTAAATATGACTAAGTGTGCTTTTCTTCTTGTATGAGAAGTCAAACCATACTTAACCTTCAGTCACCTATATATTGGTTGATTTTAGATTAGTTTAAGTTGGATTGAATTGATCTAAATATGAGCCTTTAAGTAATTCAGGTTAACTTGAGTTAAGCAGGTTGTCTCTCAGATTATTTTCAAACTTCTTTAAATTGATCTAAGTTCAATTCGTTTGACTCAATAATTCTTAGTTTGAACTACTCTTTCTTAGCTTAGATTACTTTAAGGCATGCCAAGTAAAATCAAGATAGATTAACTTAGGAGCAGATCAGTTTGAGCTGGACTTATCCAATTTAAAACCTTTAGGTTGAATAAAGTATAAGTTAAATTAGACTTTGGTGAGGTCCAAGTTTATTTAGACTTGAGTTTTTTGTTTAAGTCTAATTTCGGTTAGACTTAAATCGATCTTTAATTAAACTAAGGTTGAGATTATGCTTGACGTTGAGTCTCAAGTTGGGTTAATCAAAGTTTAACTTGATTGTTTGGAAAAACAAAAATTAGTCACTAGGCTTGCTTAAGTTAGGACAAGTTGATCTGGAGATCTGGTTGACCCAATCTAAGTTAGGTTGGTCCAATGGTTTAGATATATTTTACTAACCCAAGTTTGGTTGAGTTTACTTAGTTTGATTGTTGAATTGGGTCATCCAATTTAGGTCAGGTTAACCCCATGGATCAGATGAATTAGGTTAACCCGACGTAGGTTGGGTTGACCCTAGAATTGGGCTGAATTAAGTTAACCTGAGTTAGGTCAGGTTTACCTCGTGGTTCAGCTTAAGTGGGTTTAACTGAGTTATGTTAGGTTAACCTTGTGATTTAGTTAGTGGGTTAACCTGAGTTTGGATAGGTTGATTCAGTGGTTCAGTTGAAGCGGGTTAACCTGAGTTAGGTCGGGTTGACTAAGTGATTTAATTGAATTTAGTGGTTCAGTTGAATAAGGTTAACCTAAGTTAGGACGAATTGACCCAATGGTTCATTGTTCAGATAAGGTCCTGATTAGATTAAATCTATTAAATTTCTAGTTGAACTAGGTCTATGTTAAACGTAGGTTAAGTCTAGGTTAGATCTATGTGGATCCAGTTTGAACTAAGTTTAAGTTAGATTAGACATAGGTTAGGTCTATGTTATGTTAAACCTAAGAAGTGGTTCAATTTGAACTAAGTCTAAATTAGGTTAGACTTAGGTTAAATTTAGGTTGGGCTAGACGTATTAATAGGTTCACTTTAGGTTTAAATTTAATGTGTTTTAATCCTAAGGTTGAAGTTAGGTTCACTTTATATTAGACGTAGGATTCAAGGTTTAGCTTTAATATTGGTTAAATCTATTGTTGAGGTTAGATCCAATTTAGGTTGGACCTACAGTTTATGTTTAGGTCTAATGTTAGTTAAATCAAAGGTTTAGGCTAAGTTCAATTTGAACTATGTCAAAGTTAGATTAGACTTAGGTTAGGTCTAGGTTGTCTAGACTTAGGGATGGGCCCAAAATGGGTTTAAGTCTAATGTTAGTTAAACCTACTATTTAGGTTAGGCCTAAATTTGACTAAAGGGAACTTACCAAAATAAGTCCCATATTTTTCTAATTTATATTTTAATTGATATAATTATTTTAGGCAAAGATACTCATCTAGGCTTGAAGATTAGGTTTTTAAAGCTAGAAATGCTCCACGATTAACATGAGGAATCAACCCCTAAAATTTCAAGACATGGTGATTATTTTTTACTTGATTGGAATTAAAAAAACATATAGTATTTATTTAACTAAAAATTAGAGAGATGACAAATAATTTTTATTTTTATTCCACATTATTCTCCTCTGTTCACAAAGCAAGAGGGTATTTTTATATTATTTTTATGATTTTTCTGCATCAAGTTATGCATTTTCTAAGTTATGTGAATTAATTTAAATCAATTAAATATGATTTTCCTACTTATCCGAGTCAGTCGCCGCGTCATCCTATGGCACTCTGAATTCACACACGTCGCTTTGCCATTTGACGCCGCCACCTGAGTCAGCTTCCATTCTTCTGCACTTTATTATTTCATCTCTTTGTCGTGCGTGATCCTGGCCCTCCATTTAATACACTTATGAACGGATGGTCCTCCGTCATCGTCCCCAATGGTTATAACCCGTGAACCATCCACACTAAAACCTTAATATCTCGCTTGATCCTCAACTAAATCAAGTGGGATTTATTCCAACGCCTTCATCTGGTCCAGACGAACCTCTTAGCAAGGTTACATGCCCATGAAATTAAACTTTTCTTCATTAAAAGCCTAAACGGAGCTCGATTTGGGGGAAAATGGTCTATAACCTTGTCTGAGAGGAGAGGCATTGATCAGATTCTTGGAGAAGCTTTAGTGAAGTTTGACAAAACTCTTGGAAGTGTTGGTTTCCTCTGGTGAATGCTCTGAGCAAGAATTCCTCTAACAAGTGGGAAGGTTCTAGTTTAGGACTAGTTTAAGTCTTAATTTTGTCTAGAGAGGCTTTTGAAACAATCAATTTGAAGTTTTGTGAAGTTTTGAGAAATGATCAGAAAATGCTTTGGTTTTGAGCTCTGAAGTTGAGCTCAAACAGTGGGGGAGATTGTTGAAAGTGGTTGTAATGGGCTTAGAAGGTCTTATAGGAGATCTGGAAGCAATTTGGCATATTTTCTCCAAGGAAATTAGTGATCTATCTAGTTGGTCGTAGAAGGAGGAGTTTAAATAGGCAGGGCAATGGTGGACACTAGGGCTGGCTAATGGGTGCCAAAAGTTTCTTAGGTGGAGAGGATAAAGATGCAAGCAGCCAATTGGCACGAGCCAACCCATGAAGTTCAAATTGGTTTCGTACGACTAGGGCTGACAGCAAGGCCAGGGCTGGTGGCTAGCTGACTCAAGGGATCCATGGGAAGCCTTAGTTATGATTAAATTTGGGGGGTTGATGGTTGATGCGATATCTCCCTTAGTTTTGTTAAGTATTGGAAAATGTCCTATAAATCAAGGGACCTTTGGTGCATGGCTCATGTAGAGTGGGCTAGGTGGGTCAAGCCTGGTCCCTACAGAGCAAAAGCTGGCTATGGTAACCATGGCTTGGTCAAATTGAATGGATTTGGTTCAATTTAAAGCGTAGGTTGAAATCATGCCATGGACTTGGATTTGAATTTCGGTTTGCCTAGACTTTAAGCCAATTTATTGATCAAATTAACTTGGATGATTGTCACGAGAAGTTTGGAAAAAGGTTTGAGTGATTTTGATTTGATTTGGGAGTTCAATTTAGTGGAATTTGACCCATGACCAATTTTGGGGCATTTGGGATAGAATTGAATTGGGATTGGGCTAGGGTTTAGGTTAGGCTCAATTAATGATTCAAATTTGTCCAATGGTTTGTAATGAAGAGATTTGGATATCAATTGGGTAGAAATTTTGAAGTTATGAGGTTCAATTTGATGAAATTTAGACTTATGTGTAAATTTAGGGATTTTGGCTTACTTTGTATTTAGGTGAGATTTAAGGCTAGTCTAGGGCCAATTGAAAGTTCAATTTGGTCAAAAGGAATGCTATAAGGAATTTAGAATTCAAAATTGGGGAAATTGGATAGGTTATGGGGTTAAATTTGAGGAAATTGGGTATTTGGTCAAATTTGGTATATTGGTTAGGCTTGGAATTTAGGTTTAATTTTTTTTCAATTGAGCTTCAACTTTGTTTCAATTTCAATTGAATATGATGAATTTAAGTTTAGAATTGAAATTGGGTGAGATTGAAGTCAATTTGGTGGAAATTGGGGGTAAATTGGGGAATTTGGGTCTTTAAGGGCAATTTGGGAATTTTGGCCAAAAGGGGTCAATTTGCTCAAATTGGACTCAATGGGATGGTTTAAATTGATTTTGGGGACATTTTGAGTGATTTAGGAGATTTTGGAAATTTTTGGGATTTTTGGGGTATGAATGTCATTTTGGTAATTTTGGCAATTTCAAGGGTGTTTTGGTGATTTTGAAAAATTTGAAGCACTTTTGTCAATTTAAGTGATTTGGAATGGTTTGAAAGGATTTTTGAAGATATCTTGAGAATTTAGGTAATTTTGGGAGTTTTTGGAAAAATTATGACTTAGGAGCAATTTGGTAATTTGGGAAAATTGGGGCCAAGAAGGGTCAAAATTGGGAATTTAGCAAAATTGGGAATTTGCCAAAATTGGGACTGATTGAGAATGGTAATCATGAGGTCACACTATTTGAGTGATGAGACCAAGGGAACTTCCATTATGGATCTTAGCCAATTGCTAGCCCATGGCTAATAGTTTAGGGACCATCCACATGAGTTTCAAATAGAGGAAGGGATGAAGCTAGGAATGTTTCGGTTAGGGTTGTGAGTGAATATGAAAGGTTCATGTGTGTCTATGTGTAGACCTGACCAAAACCACACTACCCAGAGCTAATTCTAAGGCCAAGCAGTCCTATGGGCACTCCTCTTGAGCTCTCCATATTGGTTCCACCAACTAAGTGCTAGAGTTTTGAACCAACTTGTGGAACTTAAAGATGAGTAAAGAAGAGTTTTAGAATTTCCATTGGTAAGGGTCCCATCACTAGTTCTGTAGGAATGGTCAACATTAAAGTCTTATGGCTAGATCCTATGCATCTAAGGAATAAACTAGACTTCCACCAAAAGTGAGGTCAACAAATGGACCCCCAAAAGGTATGGTGTGTCAGGCAAACACACCGTACATATTGGAATTGATTGATAAGATAAAATAAGCCAACACAACTGTCTGAGCCAACATGCTTGAAGCAAAATAGAGGAAATGTAGAGAAGTTTTCTGCTGGGGAGTATCAAAAGAATCCTTGATTGAATTTGTAGACTTCAAAACTCTCGTCAAGGACTGGAGGGTGTACCTTCAGGATGTCAATTTCAAGGGTGAAATTAAAATTGACAAGTTGATTTTTGCTCGCTGATCCTGATTTTATATGATAGTATGATGTATGTAGTTATAATCTTAATTTTTTCTTATATTTCTACTTTACAATGACTACCAAAAGCTTGACTTTGAAGCCAATAAGAATGCAATTATTATATTTAAATATAGGATATTACGCAAGTATACATATCGTTATCAAGTAACATAGGACTTTTTGATTAAGCCCCAAATATCGAACCCACAGGAAGAAAAATAATATGCAACTAAATAAGAAGAAATTAGATAACAAATTCTACTTTAAAAAATATTCTTACTCAATATATAAATGCTATAATAGGAATGAAAGTTTGATTCTTTTTGGTAAATTTTTAATATTTGAAAATAAAGTAAAGAACTAAGTAAATTTAAGTAGATATTTGTAAGATGAAGGAAATATAATTAAAATATTATTTTCCTTATCATGAATCAGTAACAAGTATAAAAACTATGTTGTCGAAGTATTCAAACTGTGTTGTACCAAATAGAAGTAATAGTATTCTTTACCCTTACTAGAGATAATATAAAGAACATTGGCTAGTTTAAAGTTCGAATAGTCTTGAAGATAGGCAAGTTAAGGAAGATACTAACTCTCACTCTAGAGTTCCCTCTTCTCCATACACCTAGGGGTTAACATCTTGTATCAAAACCTAAAACTATAAACCAAATTGGGGGCTTTAGCTTGTCATTCTAAAGTTTATTTCCCTATTTATTTTCACTCAATCATATGAATTACATTCTCCTCTACATAATCTCATGTGATTCTTTCCAATAGTTGAATGAGACAATACCATCTCGGATCTTACATGTTTCTATCATAAATATTAATATCTTAATTGGTCAAATGAAGAAGTGAATGAAGTACAATGTTTTAAGAATATCTCAACTTATTCCAACATTAAAGATTAATACGTCACACAACATCCATCAAACAATTTATCACCTAACATTTTAAGGAAAAAGATAAAGAAAATTACTCAAAATTCAAGGAGAAAAAAAAAAACCACACTTAAGTTTGAAATTAGAAATCAAGCAAACAAACAAGAAGTCTAAATTAAAACCAAATGTAGTCACAAAGATAAAAACTTATCTCAAATACTCTTTGCCAAACTCATGAAGTTCCTTTGAATCTCTTCTCTTCCTTTCTCTTACAATACTTTCTACTCACAGACTACAACTCCTCTCTTTCTTCTCTCTAAAAGTATCCTAATTAGTCTAAGAGAGAGAGGCGTTGATGGTGTCTAAAGGGGGACAACGACTCTGGAGTGGCTATAGAGAGGCATCAAAGAGAGCCCCCTTCAATCCTATCCAAGACTTCTTTTATAATTTTTTAAAAGGCGCATTGGTGTCTCTTCAAAATGTGTCCAAATTCAATAAGTCTTCTAAGAGTTTCCTCCTCTCAAAAGCCAATTGAATGTATTTTTGTGTCCATTAACTATTTCCCACATTTTTACCAAGAGTTCTTCAGACACCTCTTCAAAAATTCGTCCAAATTCATTAAATCACCAAGTAACTACTTTTTGAGCTTAAGCGCGAGGTACTTGGCGCTTATGCGTGACCGTCTCAATTTTACAAGCGCTTAAGCGCCAGTTCTGGGCTCTTAGGCACCACAGTTCTTTTGCACACCTTCTTCAATTTTGCTCCAAATTTGATCTATTTCTACTCCTTTCACCATTTTTCATCCTTTTGATTGTACCTGAAAGAAAAAAAACACACAAATACCTTCCATTAAAGTGCAATATCTCAAAAATAGGTATTAAAATGTGTACATAAATATAATATAATTTAGGTGTATCACTCGCTAACACAAGTATGGGGCCAAGCGATGAATTTACGGAGATTACCACTAAGGAAACTGATGGCTACAAAGAAGATTCAAGTTCGATGTTGATGTTTTAAAATTTTATTTTGATTTTGTGAATATTTAATTTTGGAATGCGGTAAAAAGTGAAGAGATCAAATTGAGATGGAATGCACAGGGACCACATCCAACTCAAAAGACCGGTCTATGAAAAGAAGTGCTACGTTGGGAAGGAAAGCACGGGGACTCACATCCAACACAAGAGGTAACGAAACTGTGGAGAAGTGAGAATAGGTTGTCTTACTCCATTTAAGGTTGTCTTATACTATCTCAAATATTTGTGGAAACAATTAGATGCCTTACTCCATTTAACGTGGGCTTAGACCAATCTTAAAGAATGAGAATAGAATGTGTTACTCTATTTAAGATGGACTTATACCAATCTCAAAGATTTATGCAGAGAATCAGATGTCTTGCTCCATTTACGGTGGCCTTAAACTGATGTTGAAGGATGAGAATATGATGCCTTACTACATTTAAGGTGGTCTATTACCTATTTTAAAGATTTGTACAGAGAATCGAATGCCTTGCTCCATTTAAGGTGTCCTCAGACTGATCTCAAAGGATGAGAATAGGATGCCTTACTCCATTTAAGGTGGTCTTATATCTACTTCAAAGATTTGTGTAGAGAATCAGATGCCTTACTCCATTTATGGTGGCATAAGACTGATCTCAAAGGATGATTATAGGACGCCTTACTCCATTTAAGGTAGTATTATACCTACCTTAAAGATTTGTGTAGAGAATCAGCTACCTTACTCCATTTAAAGTGGCCTTAGATCAATCTCAAAAGATTAGAGTAGGATATTTTGCTCCATTTAATGTATCCTCTCTTGAAAGATTTATGTAGAGAATCAGAGGATTTTTAGAATTTAAGGAGGCCTTAGACTGATCTCGAAGGATAAGAATAGGATGCCTTACTCCATTTATGATGGCCTTATACCTATCTTGAAGATTTGTGCAGAGAATCAGATGCCTTACTCCATTTAAGGTGCCCTTAGACCGATCTTGAAGATTTGTGTAGAGAATCAGATGCCTTAATCCATTTAAAGTGGCCTTAGACTGATCTCTAAAGATGAGAAAAGGATGCCTTGCTCCGTTTAAGGTGGTCTTATAACTATCTTGAAGACTTGTGTAGAGAATAGGATGCCTTACTCCATTTAAGCTAGCCTTATACCTATCTTGAAGATTTGTGCAGAGAATTAGATGCCTTGGTCCCTTTATGGTGGCCTTAGACCAATCTTAAAGGATGATAATAGGATGATTTACCCCATTTTATGTGGTCTTATAACTATCTAAAAGATTTGTGCAGAGAACCAGATGTCTTACTTCATTTAAGGTGGCCATAGACCAATCTCGAAGGACGATAATAGGATGTCTTACACCATTTAAGGTGGTCTTGTACCTACCTTGAAGATTTATGTAGAGAATCAGATGTCTTACTCTATTTAAGGTGTCCTTAGAATGATCTCAAAGGATGATAACAAGATGTCTTACTCCATTCAAAGTGGTCTTATACATGCCTCAAAGATTTGTGTAGAGAATAAGATGCTTTACTCTATTTAAGGTGTCCTTAAACCAACCTTAAATGATGAGAATAGGATTCCTTACTCCATTTAAGGTGGTGTAATACCTATCTTGATGATTTGTGTAGAGAATTAGATGCCTTGCTCCATTTAAGGTGGCCTTAGACTGATCTCAAAAGACGAGAATACGATGCCTTGTTCCATTTAAGGTGGCCTTACACCTATCTCAAAAGATGGGAATTAGAATTTAGGTACTGATCCCAAGAACATTGTGAGAAGAGTGTAGATATTTTGTGATGCTGAGTTTATGAATATGTGGAATGTGAAAACTGAGAGTAGTGCGGAAAGATTTCTGGGATTTTTTTTGAAAAAATTTAAACTGCATAAGATATATGAAAAATTCATGTAGATAGTGGAATTCGTGCTACGAGAGTGCAAAGTGTGGAACTTTGAAGTTCATGGTGAATTTGCTTATCATTTTCAATCACTTTTCTCGTTGATTTCATTATCATATTTCATTATCAGAGTATCTTTCCAAATTTAATTTTCATCAATTAATCTTTCAATTTTGAATTTTAATTTTATTATTAGACTTTCTTTATATTGTTTTTTGTTTGTTATAATTTTGGACTAACACGTGGTCATGCAGCTTTTCATTAATCACACAAAAAGGCAGTTCAAAAGCATGCTGAAATCTTGAATGAAACTTCATTAATTCTGCTTCTAAATTTGTGGTACAAATTATCATGCTGGAACTGTTAAAAGGCAACATGTTGGTACATTTGAAAAATCATATATCATATATGCTGCTCTGACGCAGTACAAAAGAGTGACACTCTATCTACTGTCTATCTGTCTGTCCGTGCCGTCGGGTAAGCTTGTGATCAAGCTAACCTTCTAAGCCACACTTAGGGACAAGAGTTCCTTTCACATGCGCTTAGAGGTACAACTATCTCATAGCTCATATGGGCGCAGCTCTTCCAATTTTGGATCTAGTTGGACTCCATATGGTATCTTACTGTCATCCATTCTTCTCAATGTAACTGAGACTCTGCGACGCGGCACTCCAAGAATGTATTGATTTGCCAGATCTTCTTCATTTCCTTTTAGAATCAACAATGAACCAACCGGTAGTGGAATTGCAATTGAACCTGTGAATTTGCTGGGTCCAAAAATATCTATTTTATTCCCAAATAGGATGTTGCTCTTGCTTATGAAAAATACTGTACAAAAAGGACTGACCAAGTCATGGTGATCAATGTGGGGAGGTATGCAGTCCCCTTCCTCATAGATGTTGATGATGCGGTTGTTCGGGATGAAATCCACTGGAAATATGCTCCAACTTACCATTCTTTTAATCATACACTTTATCGTAGATGGCAAGGAATCCACCTCATCATACCTTAAGATTCTTAGGGGGATCCCTTGCCAGTCTTTAACAGTTGAAACATCAGCCACACTGGATGGTGATCCTGCTTTTTCCACACATCAAGTTCTATGGTTTTAAATATGTCTTCTTCATTAACAATCTGACATGGCCTCTACCTCTTAGATCAAAAACACAGCCCAACTTTCTTTCATCACTTTTTGAGAATACCCCAATGTGTAGTTCCAATCCTTCTAGGAGAATAACAAATTCTCCTTGGATTTCTTCATAATATTCTAATTCTTGCTTTCAAATCTTGCTTGTTCTTTCTAACACTGCTGTAGGAATCCTATCAAAATGTCAGAATCACTCCTCTGTCTCATCATCTGGAGGAATCCATGATGGCGGCGGCTCTATAAACTGTGGCATGTACGGCTCGATCTCTGGGTGGTCTGCATTTCTAAACTTCATGTTGGTACCAATATATTCTTCAAACGTCCCGTACCTCTCCAAGTGGAGGATGTTACACTCAGGGCATTCTTTGAGGGCTCTGGTTGATGGTGTCCCCCTTGGGATTTTTGCATTACACATGGGGCATCCCGTACAAAGCTCATCAAGATCCTTAAAGATGCAGGCTCTGTATGTGTCTCTAGCTTGTCCTCTGTAATCAGCAGACTAATAGAAGTCTACTTCATGTTTAGATTGTAGACTTATTCTTTGTGAATTGAACTTAATATGGCAGCAGCTTCTTTAGCATGTTGCTTCTCAAAGCGAACCAAGGCTTTGTATTTACATCGGTTGGAATTTATGTGTTGCGTTCTCCTTATAAGCGCATCCAGAACCTATTCTTCATTAGCAATGACCAAGTCTCCCATCGACATGGTGATCATTGACTGCAATTGGCTAGTTACCTCCATTGAGTAGTGTATTCCCTCAACTTTCTTCCTCTTCAGTAAGGTATCTTCCTTGGTACTGATTCTCAATACTGGTTGTAGCTCTTCTACCTCTCGACGGCTGACTATAATCATCAGGTTGCCTTCATAATCGTATTCCAAGTAAAAATTCACAATGCCGCCCTGCGCTACCTTCTCTTTGTCAAGTGTAAGAATTAAGCCTTCTTTAAAAACAAAGATCAACCTCTGACTTAAAATTTTCCTACAAAAGACAAGAAAACATCGGCGCTCTGAAATTCAAAACAAATAATAACAATTAAAAACCATTATTAAGTGAATTTTAAATTTTGCATGTGAAAGTATTTTATTTAACTTAATTTCATGAAATGTAAAATTAAGAGGGAAATTTAAAAATTCAAATTCAAATTTTATTTTATTAAAATTGATCTTATTACAAAATTTTGGACCTATTCACAGATGCTGGCCAAATAGCCATCCCAAGAATGAGTATCAATTTCAACAATTTTTGCTGTAGAACATCAAGTCGTACATTATTTATTCAAATATCACCCATTGATCGATAGCATGGGCCTTTCACTTTGAAATCCAGTAACTGATAAGATCCTCCTGAAAAGACATTCTCTACATCAAATGGCCCTCCCAAGTTGGTTCAAATTGTTTACCTATCCTGCGGTGTGCAAGAATAGGTATCCTTAGGACGAGTACGAGTTCAACGACGTTGAATGTACTTGGGAGGACCAATTTATTGTGGGCCCTAATCATCTTTGCTTGATTGAGTTCTAGATTCTATTGCACTTCTAATCATTTCCTTTGAGGCTTTCTAATTCTGCATGTATGAGTTTGGCATTATCTTGAACTGTAATCTGATTAGTGACAGCGACTCTGAGAAACGGTCGGTGAACTTCCAACTGGAGTACGACTTTAGACCATACATGAGCACATACGGTGTAGATTGAGTAGAGGTTATGAACATTATCTGATAGGCCCACAAAGCTTCTAACAACTTCTCATGTCATTCCTTTTTATTTTCGTCCAATGTTTTCTTCAAAATTTGTATGGGCGTCCTATTGAAACCGTCGGCTAGGCCATTCGATCTGGAGTAATAGATCATAGAATATCTCCAATTTATCCCATGTCACTTGAAAAAAAAAACTATTGATCTTGATTTTCTTGAAGGTTAAATCATTATAAAAAATAACTCTTCATGGGATGCCGAAACGGTACACAATTTGACTCTTGAATAACTGAAGAGCATGGTGTGTTGTAACCTCTCGTAACGACACTACCTCTACCCACTTGGAGAAGCAATCTATGAATGAAAGAATAAATTTGTTTCCCTTTGAAGAGGGAGGGTCTATCAGACCCACTATATTTGTGCCCTAACACTAGAATGGCCACGAGACGACGGATGCGTGTACCACATTTGAAGGTTGGTGCAAAACCACTCCATGCACTTGACACTGGTCACACTTTCTGGTTATATCCAAGCAACTATTAAAATTTCTGGCCAATAATACTTGAGTCTCTTAATTTTTATCTTCATCTTTGGCCCTGATTGGTGAGCATCACACAATCCGACGTGTACTTCTTTGAAAATATCCTGTGCTTCTGCTCTGCTTAGACATGACAACCACATCTGATCAAATGACCTTCCATAAAGAGCATTACCTACCAAAGCATATGAAATAATACTTCTCGTGATATGATATGCCTTTGAATTGTCGTCTGGTATTTGCTCTATTTGCAAATATTCTATGAATGGTCAGCGCCAATCTTCAGTAACATCAGCTACTGCAGTTATTATCCCTTATTCTTTTTTGAGCTTGTGTAGACTGTTGAAGTCAATATTTGACAAAACTTAGCATCCTTGTATTGTAATATCAATGGAAACCTTCGGTGGACACGTCAATTCCTTTGCAAGCTTGGCTAAAGCATGGACATGGGCGTTATCTGCCTGAGGAATCTCATAGAGTCTCACACTAGGAATCTGTTTTAACAACTTTATTGTGTATTGGTGGTACTATGATAACCTTGGCTTCAAAATCTTGTACTATTCGAGAACTTGTTCAACGATGAGTTGTGAGTCCCCATAGATGAAAATGTCTGTTATGTTCATTGATATTGCCAATTCTATTCCGGTGATCAAGGCTTCCTATTCTATCTCATTATTCATGCACGGCTCTATCAGTTGGTAGGAAAGCCTTAAAATTCTCTGATATGGTGTGATGAAAATTAGAATGACTCCTTCTTTGGCTGGTATGATTGTTCCCATCCTTTATCTTTTTTGGCCGACAAAGCTCAATAATATCTGCTCATCTAGTAGATCATCATTGAAAGGGGATCCAGCTGGAAGTAGCTGCGGTGCAAGAAAATTTGTTAGAACCTGTCCATTAATAGGTTGAAGGGGTACAAAATTTATATCGAATTATAATAAAATCATCAACTACCTTACTAGAAGTTCAGAAAGTGTTGGTCGGGCCATCAAATATTTCAATGGATTAAGTATTGAAATAAGGGTTACATTATTGGAAAGCATGTAATTCCTAAGCTTTTGGGTGGCAAAAATTAAAGCTAGATAATGCTTCTCCAAAGGAGAATGCTTTACCTACATCGACATTTGATGCCGACTCAAGTAGTAGAGTGTGTTTTCCTGACCCTTGTCATTGACTTGAGCTAACAGGGCTTCAAGAGATTTGTCTAAGAATGTAGTATAAAGTATCAATGATTTTCCTAGGATAGGGGCTTTCAAATCAAGAGTTTTCAATAAATATTTCTTAAAGTCCTCGAAGGCTCTCTGACATTTCTCTTCTAAAATGAATTTGACATCCTTTTTAATTAATGTCAAGAAGAGCTGACACCTACTTGTTAGATTTGATATAAAGCATCTTCGATGCGCCAATTTACCTTGAAAATATCATAGTTATTTAAAGGTTATGGGAGGTAAAATTTTCAAGATAGCTTTGATCTTATTTGGGGTTGATCTCGATTCCTCAATGATGGACAATAAATCCTAGAAATTTATCGGAGGTAATGCCTAAGGCACACTTTAAGGGACTCATTTTAAGATTATATTACCAAAATTGTTCAAACACGGTCCTGAAATCTTATAAGTGGTCTATTTGCTTCTTTCTTTTGATGACCAAGTCTTCCACATAGCACTTCACTTGGTTGTGGATGAGGTCATTAAAGATCTTTGTCATAGCTCATTGATAAATTGCTCTAGAATTCTTCAACCTAAATGGCATCACTGTGTAGGAAGAGATCTCCATTGGCATTCTGAAAGCTGTAAGTGCTGCATCTTCTAGGGCTATCTAAATTTGATTATTACCTGATGATCCATCCATGAAGGAGAAGATCTTGTGTATCGATGTGATGTCTACCATTAAATTTAGTATCGGTAGTGCGAACTCATCCTTTGGACATGCTATGTTTAAATCCCTAAAGTTGACACATACCCAAATATGTCCATTCTTCTTAACTAGCACAAAATTCGCTAACCATGCTGGGTATTATTCTTCTCGCACAAGGTTGGTGTTTGTTAATTTTGTCACCTAGGCAATGGCTTGTTGCTCTATTTTAAGGCGCATTCTTCTTGGAGCTTGTTTTACTACGGTGATATTCTTGTCCACCCTAAGCTAGTATACTGCAAATACTAAAGATAATCCTGGAATTTTTTCGTAGCACCAAGCGAAGTAATACTTAAATTCTGATAGTAACTTGATTAAACTAGTAGATTCCTCTTCAATGAGTAGCAAACTTATGAAGGTGGGTTGGGGCCGCTCCTCAGTCCCCAGAATAATTTCCTTCAGCTCATTAATTGTTGACTTAATTTCCTCCTCAAATTCTGGTGAAGCGTCATCTATCTGAGTGTCTTCAAAATCATCCTCCATAGTGAGACAATCCTCTTTTAGTTCATTAGTAATAACCATCCAAAATTTTGAATCATTGACTTGTCCTATCGTTCCAAATCTAAGACCCTCTTTTGAGTTGAGATTTTAAATTTTAACATTCCATAATTTCTTAAAAACTTGTAGTTTATCTTGCATCATTTTCTTTGGCACATATCTTAGTTGAATTAATTTTTTAACATAGGGACAAAATTAACCAAATGGTAATTCAATTAATCCATTAGAATAATCCTCTTCCAAATTTACATGAATTTCATAACTAGTAGTGGGAGAAGAATAGTAAAACTTGATCGAATTAAAACCAACACTCCAAACTTTCTTGACCTCTAAACACTTGACCTTTTGAGGATGGATCAGAGTAAGGGTCATGACATGCTCGTAGTGGTTGATCCGATCATAAATTGACTCGTATTCACTTTTCACAATGTCTTTCAAGGAAACCCCAAACTGTGATTTCTTATATTATATAATTATGATCTCTTCCTCAGATTTATCTTCATCAAAACATTCCTCCATGTCAATACTAAGGGTCGGCTTTGTCCATTCAACAATCGTACTGATTCTCCCTTGTCCACGTCCCTGTCCTTGATCTCGGATGCGTGGCCTAAGAGTACCTGCACTAACACATTGCACAGGAGTAGCAGAAGATTGTTAAAGGGGAGTTGAATGGTCCCTTCTTTTTTATTCTTCTGCACCTTCAATTTGTTCTCTCATAGCATCTCAAGAAAAGTGGGACTTCATCAGAGAGGCATAGTAAGTAGCGTCTTCATGGATCCTTACTTCGTTAACTCAGAATGGCTGTAAATCCCCCTTGACGCAATACTCTCATCCTTATTTGAAATACTTAATATACTAGGGTAGTGAAGACAGACCCATATTATGCTCGTGCAGCCATGGTCAACCAAGCAAGGCATTGAAAGAGGTCTCTACGTTAATGATATGGAACTTGGCAGTTGTTACTAGAACTTTAACCTTCATTAGCAACGTGATTAATCCAAGAGATCTTTCCTAATTTTAATTAAATCCTCTTAACATCATCCTATTGACAGTGAGCTCATAAGCGTCAATGTCCAAGTAGGATAAAGTCCTTAGGCTCATTAAGTTAAGTGACGCTCTTGGATCTACCAAAACTCTAAAAGGCACAAATCTGTTAAAGTTGAATGAAATGTAGAACAATCGGTTATGATCGGTGGTACCAAGAAGGAAGTCCTCATCGGCGAAGGTAACCCAAGTTTGTTCCTTTAAAGAAGAAACTTCATCTGTGGATGTGCTAGCCAAGTGAGCTAAATAAATTTTTGGATCAAGCGGGGCCGTGACCAAAGCCTCCCTCATCTCCTTTGATAGGATCAAAGCATCATAGATGCAAGGATTGGCCGACAACCTCCTAAGTGGAGATAGTACATTGTAATCCACTTTATACATGCCTCCAATTTTACTTGAAATAGGTATTTCTTCTATCGTTGGAGGTGGCTCTTCTGGGGTAACTATTCGCTTTCCTTTATCTATCGGAGCCATTCTTGGGGGTAATACCTTTCCACTCCTAAGATTTATTTATGTAATCTCTTCTTCTTCTTCTTGAAATGTTTTGGGCAAATACTTTGGTGTTTTATCTGTAACGGATAAATCCAAGTTAATGGTGAGCAATGTTCCTTGGCACTCGAGGACTAGCTTCTCACTCCCAAAATTGTAGTAACCGGTGCCATCGGTATTTTATTAATTTTTGTTAATGTGTTCATCGAACATAAGTATGATTTGAGAATCAGTTTAGGAATTGAGATCAAGGTTAGATTGGTAACATCCAGTTACATCATCACTAGATACAGTCAAAACATTGCCAAAATTGTAATCATAATATTCAAAAGACCCCAGTGGGGCAAAGAGATAATCATACACGGTTAGCGATTCAAGACATTTCTCCCTCAAATCCGATACAACCAATCTAACGGAGTCAGCCTCTATCCTACCCCTTGCGTTATCAGTCTTCACGATCACATCCTTCTTCTTCGATTGTGGCGATTTCTCTGGTGAAATCTCCAAGGTCTAATAGGTCATTGATTCTGAACGACGGCTTATGCTGAAGCGGTCTGAATCTGATTGAGTATCTTCTTGAATAATCTACTCCAAATTGTGCTCCATATACCTTCATCTAAATAAGGATCTATTAGGGTGATTGCCTCAGCCAAAATCATATTTACAGAACCTCTTTCAGGTTATTTTAAATATTCTTTCAAAATGTTTATATTTCCTTGTTTGAGATTCCTCTCGAGCCAATCTTTAAACCTAAAACAACCCTCTATAGTAAGTAGCCTGTGCTAAGGGCAGTAGCTGAGATGGTCCTTCTTATCAACCTCTTATGGTTTATTTTGCTCAGGTAGTCTAAACTCGGACTTCTTCATCAGATTTCTAAACATTTTCAGCATGGCTTCATCTTTGAAGGAGTATGTCCTATTCATTCGCTCTGTGATTGTCAGACTCATTCTTCCATCTATCCTGTATTGCATTTTCCTTTGATGGCTGGACTGACAATTGTTGACTTCACTTTTGGTCGAGGTTTAGTTTTTCCTCTTTAGTAACCTAGGGTGTAGCTATAAGACTTTTTTGTTAACTATTCCTAGAAAACTAGAAAAGGAACCCTCACAATTAGAAATTTTAAACTCTTCCTTGCTCAACATTAAGTTCCACACATTGGTCCTAACCTATAGCACTTAGTAGCAGGTGTCGGTATGGAGGATCTCAAGGAGGTTCCCCATAGGACTGCTTGACCTTAGGGTTGACCCTGGGAGTTGGGCTGGTGCTAGTTCACTCACTTGCACTCATTATCACCTATATCCACTTACAACCCTAAACCTAGAATTGTTGACTTTGATCTCTTGATCTTTTAGGAGACTCATGTAAATAGTCCATTAGACCCATTAGCTCTAAGCTAGGATTTAGCTAAGACCACTACATAGAAGAACCCAAATGTGGATTTCATTGGTCCATAGCTCAAATAAGGTGGTTGGCACCCCAATTCTATGAAAATATCCAACTTGGCCTTTTGCCCCCAAATCCACCCAAACAACTTAAATGCCCTTTGTCGGCACTATTTTTGGTGTGGGGTTTGCCCGTAAGAAGCTGTCGGTCATCGGCATTGGAATCCCGTTATCCGCTTCAGAAGGACGCTTTAAAAATTTTTATTTTTGAAAAAGATGAAGTCAAATTGACCCCATAATTTTAATAGTTTAAATGAAAGAGTGCTTTACCTCAAATCCTGTATCTATCCCGAAGGATGAACACAAGAATTNTTTTTTAGATGTTCCAAGCACAAATAGGAATATAAATGAACTTTTACGCATATTTTTTAGTCTATTTGTCGAAGTAGCTGAATCAAGTCTGCCTAATAAGATTGTTGAATTGAGCTCACCTGTTGAAGTGGCTAGTTCGAGCTCATCCGCCGATGTGACTGAACCGGTCTCTTCTACACATTGGGGATAGCTTGGCTCACTTAGAGATATACAACTACTAGAAATAATCATCATTACCAGCAAAGGTGCAAATCCATCCATCTTTAAAAATATTCTCTGTCACCCAAATCATGATTATTTCATCAAGACACCAAGGATGCACTAAATACATTTTTCTTAAACTATTTTTCCTCTTTGTATATGTACATCAGAAATGTGATTGCACGAATCCCGAGTAAATTCATCGGATCACGTGAAGAAGGCAACACAGGATCAAACCATCTAAGGACATCTCGATCAGTTGAATCATGGGTCGATTAAACTAACATTCGTCTGAACCAAAGGAGCCATGCACTAAAACCAACGACAACTAAACCAGTACAGAGGCGTTCACAAGAAAACAATTGCCTCATATCTTATATGAAAATTTATCGCTCAAATGAAGATTGTCTACTAGATTACGGTGACACACCCTCTGTTTGATGAAATAATATTTCATGAAGATGATGAGCCTTCATGACAGATATCTCAGAAAAATCGACCAAGGATCTGTCAGCCGACCGAATATTATTACTAAAAAAGTGAAGACCAACCAACCAAACCCAGCAGTTATGAAAATGAAACGCTGCTAGGGCAAAATCACACAAAAAGTTATTATCAGATAAAAAGATGTCAAATTCAGTCACACGGTTTGAAGCAATTTTGAAATGAAATAAAATAAAATAATTTATTTTATTATTTATTTGTTTTTCTTACTTATTTTTTTCGAGTATGAAAAGGCTGAAAAATTTTCCAGTCTGATTGACAAAATGGCAAATGAGCGGTGGGGCCATGAGATAGATGGTGGAGTTGACCAGTTCTTAGGTCGTATACCACGTCAGCAAATACCCTTGCGTTTAGGACAGGTTCATTGACTCATGAACTTCCGAGTTATCCGCATCTCACTGAAACGACTTCAAATCCTTCGAGAAGATGACCAATCAAAATTATTCTTCTATCATACGACGAAATTTTAATATTTATAAATTAATCATTTCATTTTTTCTTTTTGAATTATCTAACCAATAAATTTATTAAATTATTAAAAATTTGATAAAAAGAAAAGAAAATTATTGGTTGAAATTTAACCTTGATTTTTATATTTGAGTTTGATTTATATAAAACGAGTTTTGGATAGTTTTGATGCGTGCCAAAAAACTCTTGGCGGTAGAGTAACGAATTATCATCTTAGCGTTGCATGAAAATTCATCACACACAGATGAAAGGAGAGAATTAAACAGGAGAAGACACTTCAACTTTTTACGTGAAAAACCTTTGAAAGGGGAAAAAATCACGGGGCTTAGCCCATCTGAAATAATGCATTATGAATGATGAGTACACATGTACAATCTTCCCCTAAATTAGAAAAGATATGATTACAAAGTTGCATAACTATAATCTGGCTACAGTTCTTGGTGACAACAAGTTGCATGAGTCATTGTTGATTGTTGTGGAGGAAGTAGTTCGTTGTAAGTGTGGTAGATGGTTCCTCCATAAGCGTTGATTGACCAGAGAAGTTATAGTGAGCAGTTGCGGGAATTGTGAATCACGTAGACTGTAGGTGGAGAGTATTAATGATGTTCGTAAGCCATTGGGGTCGAAGCCAAGAACTGCATGAGCCGATGACCGTGTAGGTCATTGTTGGTGTATGGACCGTAGTGGTGAGCAGTGATGGTATTCATAGACCGTTGGGATTGGAGTCGGGAGCTGCATGACCTGATAATCACGTTGGTCATAGTTGGCACATGGACCGTAGTGGTGAGCTCTTGTCCCGCAGACAGAGGAATGTTACTAGATTTTCCAAGTTTCGACGTTGACTGACGACATCTGGTCGGTGATGGTTGATGATGATCGACGGTGGTCGACGACGACCATCGGTCAACGGTCGGCAGACGACGATTGATGATGATCGACGGAGATCAGCGGTGGTCGACGGTGGCCGACAATATTATTGGACTTCAACTCCTTCACAAAGTCTCAAGTCCCCCTCCTGATGTGATGGGTGTGGCTCTATTTATAGTGTTCTGGGTGCAATTAATGCAAGAATATAAATTCTTTTGATCTAACAATTCAGAGAGCATCCTTCGATCATGCGGCGTTTAATGGACATTTGAGTGCATTAATGATGTTGGAATTGAGTGATTTTGGGCTCGTTGGATTTTTCTTGTCCAGTCGCTCGATTCGAGCATAAACTTATCATATTTAACAGTCGTTTGACCTTCCAAATGTGTCCGAAAATCATCTAAGTGTGGTTCAATGACTTGATCTAGGCTTGATTTGACTTAGATTGTGCTAGTTTTCATATCATTAAATCCGCCTCATTAAGTTGGTCAGTTTGACTATAAGTTTACTAAAATCAGAGCTTTGGATGACTTTTTATCAAGATTTGAATGTTTCTGCTTAAAATATTATCTCGAGATTCATGTCATGCCTCGAGATTCGTGCCAAATGATGAAAATTTGTTGGTGGCATATCAAGTATGTATGTAATTGTCCTCTTGTTAATTAGCTCGGTGAGTATTTTAACTATCTTAAAATTTTGTATTTTATTTTCATTTAATATATTATACATTCGAGTATCTTTGTCGAATGTTTTTCTTAATTTTTATTTGAGAAATTTATATAAAATGTCTAAGAAAAAATAAATGTGACTTTACATGCATATTACACATTTTATTATGTATTTATATATCTAGCCCTTAAACTCTTATGTTCACATGCAAAAACTTAAATATCTCCCATCACTATTACTTATTTTCTTAAAAGTGAAATGCTTATTTTCATTCCTAGATTGATGTCATCAAAATATTATACATACAAGAGAATTTTTTATATAGATCTCACTATACTTATGTATTTACCTATTTAACACAATAACATTCGTTTTTTTTTTTTAATGTGTACCACTAAAATTGTCAACTTCACATAAAAAAATAATGCCATCACTGCCCTTTTAAGAATGAAATGCAACTTTTCATGCAAAGGTTAGGTGGTATAAGTATAAATATCAAATTTTGGATATAAAATTTGAAAATTTCATAATAATTGTGTGGCATTTTAACTTCCCTTGCTTTATTTTGAGAGGATTCTCCTCATATGTACATAAATTTTTCACAATATAAATAAAGAGTATGAAATGCTTGCATTAGAATCCAAATTACAAAAAAAAATCAATACAATTTCAAGAAAAGAAATATAATGTAAACATGAGAACTTGAGAGCCTTAAAAAGTTTTTTTTTTTTTTTTTTNATAAATATCATATTTTGGATATAAAATTTGAAAATTTCATAATAATTGTGTGGCATGTTAACTTCCCTTGCTTTATTTTGAGAGGATTCTCCTCATATGTACATAAATTTTTCACAACATAAATAAAGAGTATGAAATGCTTGCATTAGAATCCAAATTACAAAAAAAATCAATACAATTTCAAGAAAAGAAATAGAATGTAAACATGAGAACTTGAGAGCCTTAAAAAGTAAATTTTTTTTAAAAATGTGCATATAAATCACTCATTTCTTATGTATTTTAATATTTAATATTTAATTATTTTTTGACATTTATGGCACTTTATTTGTTAATATTAACAAATAACCAAATGTTAAAGAGCAATTAAAAATATAGAAAAAATGAGATAGAAATGTTCCTCAATTTTTTAGAGATCGAAATAAGAAGAAACTCAAAGAATATACATCAAACCCTTAACTGTTGAGGGACATTTAATGATAATAAAATTAGAGGAGAGCAAAAGAACCACTCATCCAACCAATGACATAAGATACAAATAGTCATCATTGTATGACAAAAAACTAAAATTCAAAATCACTAGAGCTAGAGAAAGCCAAAGAATATTTATAGGGTGGTCTAGGGAGAAATAAGCATGCTTATAGTGAAAGGCTTGAGTCTCTAAAAATATATATTATCTCAAAACTTTTCATTTCCTTGTGCATTGAATTTTAAGAATAATGTTTGGGGGTTAGTAGTAAAGTTTTTAAATCTTGTGTTGTCTCTCTCACACCAAATGTGGTAATAGAAACAACAAGCCTTGAGATAATTATAATTTTCAATAGCTAAAGGTGCATCATCTATCATAATATGAACAAGTATATGACTTGATGAAGTTTGATCTAAAGAGGATGGAAGAGGTTCAGGATAGGCAGCAAGAATTGCATTCAAAGTTTAAATGGCATTTCTTCACATCCTAAGAGTTATAGAAGTTGCTGGTTTTTTGAATGTGTGTATTGTTAGATAGAAGTGCATATGTAGTTTCAAAGTGATTTAACAAAAACCATCTAAGATTTATTAGGAATTATTTTTTTTATTTTATATTTATATATTTATGTAAACATAAAGCCACTAATATCATCAAAATATCATAAAATAGAACCATGAGTAAGCATTATTTTATCCAATAATAAAATCAATTTTAATCAAATCATCAATTGTACAATAAAAATGCCTACGTAGAGAAATCATGATAAAAATCTCTCAACCCATCATAAATCATAAACTTATGTTTGTAAAATATAACTATCAAGTAAAATGCATGTCTATAATATGAATATGTCACCTCTCTCTCTAATAATTTAGCTTCTTTCTTTTTCTTTTTTCTTTTTTTTTTAAATCAATACATGTATATACAATAGAAGTTAAAACCAACAACTTAGTATGCTACACAAAATTTATTCTAAATTTCTAATGTACAATTAAAAAATTAATGTAGGTGTGTGAGTTGGCTATCATGTTATAGGTAGAAAAAATAGTTTGAAATTAAAGAAAATTTTGCAATAATGTTATGATGCATCATACAATGGCATAATATTTTTTTTATTAAATCAGACATGTTAATATAGAATCTAATGAAAAGAATTTATCAATAAATAAATTTAAAGTGCACATTTGAACATAAAAGATGCATTATAGTAAAAAAAAAATTGAAATAATTAATATATTAAAAAAAAAACTTCAAATCAATGTTCCCTCTCAGACCTTTATACCTCCCTAGTATTTCACATGTGTCGTCTAACCCTAATGCATCCCAATTGCTTCACAATATCAATAAAACTTCATACCCCACTTTAAATTTACATATATCATTAAGCTCCTTTAGTTTCTTATGCATATCATAATTCAATTTTTCTTTTCAAGCTCTTATAGTTTTCTATAAGTAAACATTTTAATCGTGCTCTCATGTCATCTAATGGATATACATTTTATCAACTGTCATATATCTCCCCCTAAATTCAAAAAATTGACTTATTTTTCTGTAGTGTTTCAATAAAACAAAGACATATCATATGTTCTACAAGTTTTCATGGTTGAATTTTAATGGAATTACACTTTACCCCCCTCAACATCATTACTACAATGATGGTTTTTATTGGGTTTCTTGTTGTACACTAGTTATTCTTATGTCATTGTGCTTAATAATATAATGCCACTATTATATTTATAAGTATTTAGTAGGAGGAGCATTATCAAATCTTGAGGCGATGTGCGCTCCATTATACTTAACAATTTAATCATATTGTTGCAAGAACAAAAAAAGAATATTGGTTAAACATAGGTTTTATCTAATTTGTAGATGTTCATTAGTAATGCTAAAGTCATCATACTTGGCAGTTTGTCATTGCAACTATGATGACAAATATCACAATAGAAAAAGAGTGTCGAGGTCTTTAGGTGTGTGGAGGCAATGGTCGCACCATCGTGCTTGATAACCTAACACTATTATATAAAGTGGTGGAGTTGTCATTATATGATGGTAGCACGGAAAATTATGAATATTCTAATGTCATTTATATGTGCAATGAATGTATCAATGATTAGAAAAGAGTGTTAGTCTATAAAATTTAAGAAATGTATTTTATTCAAAGTCTAAAATAGTGTGGGATTTTTTTAATAACTATCAATAATGAATAGCAAAAATTATATTTCTCATTTTCAAAATATGAGCAAACCATATTGCCTACTTTTGGATCAAATTGATGAGCTAACATTATGATAAGACCAAGCAATCGCTAATAATTGTTGGCATGACCATTATTAGTGATGTAACCAATCAGAGATTTTTATATTCAACTTATAAATGTCAATATGATTAATGCATTGTTGGCACTATTTTTGGTGTGGGGTTTGCCCGTAAGAAGTTGTCGGTCATCGGAATTGAAATCCCGTTGCCCGCTTCGAAAGGACGTTTTTTTTTTTTATTATTTTGAAAAAGATGAAGTCAAACTGACCCCATAATTTTCATAGTTTAAATGAAAGAGTGCTTTACCTCAAATCCTGTATCTATCCCGAAGGATGAACACAAGAATTGNTAGATGAAGTCAAACTGACCCCATAATTTTCATAGTTCAGATGAAAAAGCGCTTTACCTCAAATCCTGTATCTATACTGAAGGATGAACACAAGAATTGAGGGTAAGGCTCGATCANCTTAAATGGAGAGAGAAGCTTGACCCCAGCGTAGTCGCCAGAAGCTATCAACACTATTTTTGGTGTGGGGTTTGCCCGCAAGAAGCTGTCGGTCATCGTCATTGAAATCCCGTTGCCCGCTTCGGAAGGCCGTTTTAAAAAAAATTTTAGTTTTGAAAAAAAATGAAGTCAAACTGACCCCATAGTTTTCATAGTTTATATGAAAGAGCGTTTTACCTCAAATCTTGTATCTATCCCGAAGGATGAACACAAGAGTTGAGGGTGAGGCTTGATCAAATAAACTAAAGAAAGTTATGACATCCGTTTGGTCTGCGAAACCAATGTATTGGCCGACAAGTTACCCTATTTAATATAAAGAATTATATAGGGTTTATATTATGCTAGATTCGGGAAAAACTTCCTATAAGGGCAAGCCTCTATAGTTAATTACATCACAGATAACTGAAGTTACCTAAGAATACTCTGGATAAAAATCAAGAAAAATTACCTTCAAGGAGTTCAAATGTTAAGGACATTTCAAAGATATGGGACTAAGAAGTTTGAAGTGGATTGGTTCAAATTTGGAACATTTTGTTTTGGAGTCCAAAGGAAGAAACACTAGAGAATGTCACGGATCCGAAGGAGAACTTCGGTGACTTCCCAAGCTAACCTATTGTTTGGTTTTAATTTTTGAGGAGAGATATTTAAGTATTTCATCATGCCAATTTTTATTTATTTAGGGCTTACATTTGTGTGAAGCAATCAACACAAATTTCTTGGAAGATATGAGGATTTAAGTCGTGACAAAACGACTACCTCGGAGTCCTAAGACGAGTTTAAGGCTTATATTATACAATATGGTTGTACAAAGGCCTAAAAATATGTTTGAGGATTTATGTTGCGCTAGGCAAAGAACCTCAAATTCCTATGGTTTTGTTGTTTTAAAGCTAAGGAAGGAATGCAATAGTGTAGATCCTCTTGCTGTTGAAGATGGTCGGGCTGCCCACCACGTAAGCTCCAAGCTCCCGTTGTAGCAGAGTTTAAGTTTTCTAGTTCATTTAGTTATAATGTCAAATCAGGTGACCCTATGGTTAAAGTTCTTTAAATTTTATTATATTGTAGCAGAGTTCAAGTTTTCTAGGTTATTTGGTTATAATGTCAAATCGGGTGACCCTACGGTTAAAGTTCTTTAAATTTTATTATGGGCATATTAAAGTTGATTAAAGCAACATCGGTCAAATTACCACGGTTCCGTCGTCCCGGTACCACTATTTTCTATTGGAATCACTTAGTCCAAATGAACTTTTAAATTTTATTATGGGCATATTAAAGTTGATTAAAGCGACACCGGTCAAGATCTCACGGTGTTCCATCGTCCCGGCACCACTATTTTCTATTGGAATCTACGGTTCCATCGTCCCGGCACCACTATTTTCTATTGGAATCACTTAGTCCAAATGAATTTACGCGGTTCCATCGTCCCGGCACCACTATTTTCTATTGGAATCACTTAGTCCAAATGAATTTACTCCCACAGTTCCATCGTACCGGTACCACTATTTTCTATTGGAATCACTTAGTCCAAATGAATTTACTAAACCTTAAATTTTATTATGGGCATATTAAAGTTGATTAAAACGACACCGGTCAAGATCCCACGGTTTCTTTAGATTTTATTATTGGCATATTAAAGTTGATTAAAGCGACACCGGTCAAGATCCCACGGTTCGATCGTCCCGACACCACTATTTTCTATTGGAATCACTTAATCCAAATAAATTTACTAAACTCAACTTAAATCTTCCCGGCACCACTATTTTTTATTGGAATCACTTAGTCCAAATGAATTTACTAAACTCAAGGTCTCGGCACCACTATTTTCTATTGGAATCACTTAATCCAAATGAATTTACTAAACTCAACTATTCCGACACCACTATTTTCTATTGGAATCACTTAGTCCAAATGAATTTACTAAACTTAACTTGCCCGGCACCACTATTTTCTATTGGAATCACTTAGTCCAAATGAATTTACTAAACTCAACTTCGACACCACTATTTTTTTTTTGGAATCACTTAGTCCAAATGAATTTACTAAACTCAACTTAATGAGTTTCATAACTCACTATTTTCTATTGGAATCACTTAGTCCAAATGAATTTACTAAACTCAACTTAATGAGTCATATTTTCTATTGGAATCACTTAGTCCAGGTGAACTTACTAAACTCAACTTAATGAGTTCTATAATTTCATTTAGACTTTTCTATTGGAATCACTTAGTCCAAATGAATTTACTAAACTCAACTTAATGAGTTCCATAATTNGTACTCTCGATAAAAGTCAAGAAAAATTACCTTCAAGAAGTTCAAATGGTAAGAACATTTCAAAGATATTGGACTAAGAAGTGTAAAAGGGGATTGGTTCAAATTTGGAACATTTTGTTTTGGGGTCCAAAGGAGAAAACACTAGAGGATGTCACGGATCCGAAGGAGAACTTCGGTGACTTCCCAAGGTATCATATTATTTGGCTTCAATTTAGGAAAAATCATTTAGATATTTTATCCTGCAATTTTTATTTATTAGGATTTACATTTGTGTGAAGTAATCAATAAAAATAACCTTGAAGATGTGAGGATTTAGGTCATGACGAATGACAACCTCGGAATCCTAAGGCGGGTAGGGCTTAGATTGTACAACAGGATTGTACTAGGCTTAGATTCAGGATTATACAAATGCCTTGATATTGTACAAACAAATGACAACCTCGGAATCCTAAGGCAAGTTAGGGCTTAGATTGTACAACAGGATTGTACAAAGCTAAAAATATGTGTTTGAGGATTTATGTTGCACTAGGCAAACAACCTCGAATTCCTATGGCTGACAACCTCGGAATCCTAAGGCGAATTAGGGCTTAGATTGTACAACAGGATTGTACAAAAGCTAAAAGATGTGTAAGTTAGGGCTTAGATTGTACAACAAGATTGTACAAATGCCTAAAAGATGTGTTTGAGGATTTCTAGGGCTTAGATTGTACAACAGGATTGTACAAATGCCTAAAAGATGTGTTTGAGGATTTATGGGGCTTAGATTGTACAACAGAATTGTACAAATGCCTAAAAGATGTGTTTGAGGATTTATATTGTACTAGGCAAACAACCTCGATATCCTATGGCTTTGTTGTTTAAAGCTAAGGAAGGGGTGTATTAGTGATCCTAAGGCGAGTTAGATCTTAGATTGTACAACAGGATTGTACAAATGCCTAAAAGATGTGTTTGAGGATTTATGTTGCAAGGCAAACAACCTCGGGATTGTACAAATGCCTAAAAGATATGTTTGAGGATTTATGTTGCACTAGGCAAACAACCTCGAATTCCTATGGCGTCTTTTAAAGCTAAGGAAGGATATGTTGTTGTAGATCCTCTTGCTGTTGAAGATGGCCGGGCTGCCCACCATGTAGACTCCAACCTCCTTGTAGCAGATTTCAAGTTTTCTAGGTCATTTGATTATAATGTCAAATCAGGTGACCCTATGGTTAAAGCTCTTTAAATTTTATTATGGGCATATTAATTAAAGCGACACCAATCAAGATCCCACGGTTCCGTCGTCCCGATACCACTATTTTCTATCGGAATCACTTAGTCCAAATGAATTTACTAAACTCAACTTAAAGAGTTCTATAATTTCATTTAGACCGTGGGAAGTCTCGTTAGCAACCATAGGTTACCTCCTCCGAGGGGCTCCCGATCTTCCGATAGAGACATTTTTAATTTAGTTGAAGTTATATTTTTTGTGATGTTTGTGATTAAGTTTTGAGTTGTCTTATATTTTTGAAANACAGGGCTGCCCACCATGTAAGCTCTAAGCTCCTCGTTGTAGCAGAGTTCAAGTTTTATAGGTCATTTGGTTATAATGTCAAATCAGGTGACCCTATGGTTAAAGTTCTTTAAATTTTATTCTTGGTCATTTGGTTATAATGTCAAATCAGGTGACCCTATAGTTAAAGTTCTTTAAATTTTATTATGACATTTGGTTATAATGTCAAATCAGATGACCCTATGGTTAAAGTTCTTTAAATTTTTATTATGCTAGGTTATTTGGTTATAATGTCAAATCAGGTGACCCTATGGTTAAAGTTCTTTAAATTTTATTATGGGCACATTAAAGTTGATTAAAGCGACACCGGTCAAGATCCCACGGTTCCATCGTCCCGGCACCACTAAGTCTATTGGAATCACTTAGTCCAAATGAACTTACTAAACTCAACTTAATGAGTTCCATAATTAATTATAATATCAAATCAGGTGACCCTATGGTTAAAGTTCTTTAAATTTTATTATGGGCATATAAATTGATTAAAGTGAGACTGGTCAAGATCCCACGGTTCCATCGTCCCGACACCACTATTTTTTTATTGGAATCACTTAGTCCAAATGAATTTACTAAACTCAACTTAATGAATTCCATAATTTCATCTTGACCGTGGAAAACCTCGTTAGCAACCGTAGGTTACCTCCTCTGAGGGGTTCCCGATCTTTCAATAGAGACAGGGGGAAGCCTCGTTAGCAACCGTAGGTCACCTCCTCCGAGGGATTCTCGATCATCTAATAGCTGGGAAACCTCGTTAGCAACCGTAGGTTACCTCCTCCGAGGGGTTCCTAATCTTCCAATAGAGACGTTTTAATTTAGTTGAAGTTGTATTTTTTATGATGTTTGTGATTAAGTTTTGAGTTGTCTTATATTTTTAAAAAGTTGTGGGGTGATTTATGCAATTTTATATTTTCTATGAAGGTATGTAAATACAAGTATAAATAAAAGTGCAGTAGTAAAGTACAAGAAAGACTGTAAAACACTGTAAACTGTAAAAGTGTATCTGATGAGTCTTCTCGTTTCACCACCTACAACTCAAAATGCATGTCAGAGCAGTTTATGTTTATAAAGCTGAAAAAGTAAAGTTTTGAAAACCTTCCTAACTCTATGTTGTGTATTGAGGGTCCTTAAATTTTAAGGATAATATTATTAACAAAGCAAAATAAGTTTTAAAAGATCCCTAAGGTATTCACCAGATTAAGAGTAGGGAGCAGGTCCATGCAACCTTCACCTTCCTAACTCTATGTTGTGTATTGGGGGTCCTTAAATTTTAAGGATAATATTTTTGGAAACATTCCTAACTCTATGTTGTGTATTGAGGGTCCTTAAATTTTAAGGATAATATTATTAAGTAAACATATTAAGTTTAATAGATCCCTAAGGTATTCACCAGGTTAAGAGTAGGGAGCACGTCCATGCAATATAAGTTTAGTAGATCCCTAAGGTATTCACCAGGTTAAGAGTAGGGAGCAGGTCCATGCAACCTTCTTAATGTNGAAGCGAAACATATTAAGTTTAATAGATCCCTAAGGTATTTACCAAATTAAGAGTAGGGAGCAGGTCCATGCAACCTTCTTTATGTCTGGTAAGAGACCTTGGGTTCATTTAAATTTTATTATGTTGTTTAATAATTTATCCTAAGAACAACCTGATGCTCAGTGAACATTGATGTCTTGATTATCCCCANGGGTGACATCAATGTTTAACATGCAAATTTGCAGGTATAAAAGTACAGTATGAAAGTACAAGAAGGTTAACGCTAAAAACTGTAAAAGTGTACCTAGCGAGTATTTTCGTTCCACCACCTGAAACTCAAAATGCATGTCAGAGCATTTATATATATAGAGAGCTGGAAAAGTAAAGTTTTGGAAACCTTCCTAACTCTATGTTCCATATTGGGGGTCCTTAAATCTTAAGAATAATATTATTAAGTAAAACATATTATGTTTAAAAGATCCCTAAGGTATTTACCAGATTAAGAGTAGGGAGCAGGTCCGTGCAATCTTCTTAATGTCTGGTAAATGGCCTTGGGTTCATTTAAACTTTATTATGTTACTGAATAATTTATCATGAATATCCTGATGCTCAGTGAATANTGTGTTATTAAGAATACTTAGCCAAATTTTTGTCCTAATTGGACTTGTGGTGTTTTAAAAGAGTTTGATTATGTTTATTTTTTCTAAGCCTCTTTTAACAAGTGAATTTCAACTTAAGTTCACCACTAAGTCCTTAAGACCTAAGTGANGAAAAATTAGTGTTATTAAGAACACTTAGCCAAATTTTAGTCCTAATTGGACTTGTGGTGTTTTANCTCTAAGAATAAGGTAAATGTCATTTACCTTTCAATTTGAAAATTATGTGGGTGAAGACCCTTTAGATGACAAATTAGTGTTATTAAGAACACTTAGCCAAATTTTAGTCCTAATTGGACTTGTGGTGTATAATAAGGTAAATGTCATTTACCTTTCAATTTGAAAATTATGTGGGTGAAGACCCTTTAGGAGTAAATGAGTGTTATTAAGAACACTTAGCTAAATTTTTAGTCTTAATTGGACTTGTGGTGTTTTAACAGTGTTATTAAGAACACTTAGCCAAATTTTAGTCCTAATTGGACTTGTGGTGTNTGTATTTAAGTACACTTAACCAAATTATTAGTCCTAATTGGACTTGTGGTGTTTTAAAAGAGTTTGATTATGTTGATATTTCTAATCCTCTTTTAATAAGTAGATTTCAACTTAAGTTCACCACTAAGTCCTTAAGACCTAAGTGAATGTATTAAGTGTCGTATGATTTTTAAAAGATTTAAAACTTTAAGTGATCATTATCAAGATCATTTAAACATCATTTTATATTGATTTTGAAAAGATTTAAAACTTTAAGTGATCATTATCAAGATCATTTAAACATCATTTGTTATCAAATAAGAGTGTGAAATCATTGATTTCAAAAGTCATCTTATGCTAATGAAGTTTCCAAAATTTTGATAATTGTGGGGATCATTCTTTTATCTTGTAATTTGGCAAAATGAAGTGGGTTTCTACCAATTAAGCCCATTTTTTATTGCAAATCATTCCATTTTGATTAAGCCTAAATGTTCATTAAGGCCAAAATATCCAAAAATACAATTTTTTCCCTAAGGGTCCAAACTTTCATAATTTGCCAAATTTAAGTCAAATAACTTTGAAATTTTTATGTAACCTTAATGATAGGTTAATTAAGACATCAGAGGAGACAATGTGAATTTTTACAATTTTATTTATTTTATATAATTATTTTCATGCATAAATGTGCATTTTCAAAGAAAATTCCAAAAGATGATCAAGACTACTTCTAATCACTTGAAATTTTTATGTGAGCTAGCCCAAGACCAGAAAGTCATTTGGCCAAAATTTCATAAATTTTTGAATTTTCTGTGATTTATTAAAATTGTTTGAATTTTTGGGCATTTTAATAAAAATAAAATTTTTATATGTTGAAAAATATGTTTTATATTTTTGGAAAATCTCTTTGAGGTCAGGGAACCCATAAAAATTTATTTTGTATTTTTATAATTTTTATTCAAATTTTTAAAATTATTTTTGGTGAAAGTTATATTTTTAAGCCTTAAAAATCATTTTAAGGTTTAAAAATAGATATATTTATTTTTAGACCTTGGAAATANCAGGTTCCTTTAAACTTTATTATGTTTCTTAATAATTCATCCTGAATATCCTCATGCTCAGTCAATATTGATGTCTTAATTATTCCCAAGAATAAGGTAAATGTCATTTATCTTTCAATTTGACAATTATGTGGGTGAAGACCCTTTAGGAGACAAATTATTAAGAACACTTTGCCAAATTTAAGTCCTAATTGGANTTTGAAATTTTTATGTGAGCTAACTCTAGACCAGAAAGTCCTTTGCCCAAAATTTCATAATTTTTTGAATTTTTTGTGATTTATGAAAATTAATTGAAGTTTTGGGGACTTTAATAAAAATAAAATATTTTATTTATTGAAAAATATCTGAAGTTCTGGGGACTTTAATAAAAATAAAATATTTTATTTATTGAAAAATATATTTTATATTATTCTGAGGTCAGAGAACTCAAAGAAATTTATTTTATATTTTTTTGATTTTTATTTGTTTTTCTATAATTATTTTGGTGAAAATTCTATTTTTANGCCTTCCTAACTCTATGTTGTGTATTGAGGGTCCTTAAATTTCAAAGATAATATTATTAAGTAAAACATATTATTAAGTTTAGTAGATCCCTAAGGTATTCACCAGGTTAAGAGTAGGGAGCAGGTCCATGCGACCTTCTTAATGTCTGGTAAAAGGTCTTGGGTCCATTTAAAATTTATTATGTTGCTTTATAATTCATCCTAGGAACAACCTGATGCTCAATGAACATTGATGTCTTGATTATTCCCA